>JASDQU010013673.1:129431-139448 GCA_032191745.1 Picea mariana
TGAAACAAGCACCACGAGCTTGGTATTATAGACTGGACAAATTTTTACAAGACAAAGGGTTCAAGAAAGGTACTGTTGACAGCAATCTCTACATTAAGTCTGAAGGTGATAATTTACTAGTTGTTTTGGTTTATGTAGATGATATTATTTTTGGTTGTACTAATGAATCATCTGTTCAATGGTTTTCTAACTCTATGCAAACAGAGTTTGAGACGTCCATGATAGGAGGACTGTCATATTTTCTTGGTTTAAAAGTAAATCAGAGTTTTGCAGGAATTTTTATCTCTCAAGAAAAATATTTGAAAGAGATGTTGAAGAAATTTCAGATGGAGGATTCCTCTCCTGTTAGTACACCTATGGTGGTTGGTTGCAATCTCAGTAAAGATGATATGTCACCTGATGTTGATCAAAGGACATACCAATCAATGATAGGCAGTCTTCTGTACATCACAACATCCCGTCCTGATATAATGCAAGTTGTTGGAATGGTAGGTCATTATCAGTCAGCTCCTAAACAAAATCACTTGGTAGTTGTCACAAGGATATTCAAATACTTGAAGGGAACAATGACTTATGGTCTGTGGTATCCCAGAAATCATAATTTTCAGTTAACTGCTTATTCAGATGCAGATTGGGCAAATTGTGTGGATGAGAGAAAGAGCACCAGTGGAGGTGCCTTCTTCCTGGGTGACTCGTTGGTAGCATGGATTAGTAATAAGTAGGGATCTATTTCCTTATCAACTACAGAAGCAGAGTACATTATTGTTGCTACTTGATGGACTCAGATTTTGTGGATGATTCAAACTCTTGCAGATTTGAAGGTAAACTATACTGTTCCGATTACAATTCACTGTGATAACACCAGTGCCATTAGTGTCTCCAAGAATCCTGTTCTTCACTCCAAGACTAAGCATATCCCAATAAAATACCATTTTCTCAGAGAAAAAGTTACAAATAGAGTCGCTCAGTTGAATTATATTCCTTCCATAGAACAGATAGTTGATATCTTTACTAAACCGTTAGCAGCGATCCCTTTTGGATATCTTCGTCAAAAGTTGGGGGTTATAACTTCTTTCATCTAATCTATTCACCTGATCAGGGGGAGTACTTATTGAATATCTAATGTTTTTGTAAGTTGCTCATAGTTGACAGGGGGAGTATGTACTACAACAGCTCAGGGGGAGCATGTTTCTTCTTTGACATTGATGTCAAAGGGGGAGAAAGTGTGGTAATTTCAAGGATGCTACAATGGTATAGTTGCATGTTTTTCAAGGGGTTGCCATCAATGCCAAAGGGGGAGATTGCTGGCATGTTTTTTAAGACAGAGGCAAAGTATGAGTGTTTTTCATTGATGGCGAACCTCAACACGATCAGTAGCATAGTGATAATGGCAAGATCAGCAGTGTAATCTCAGAAGGAGGAAAACAGTCAAAGCATGGCAAAGGTTTTGTTTTGGAGTTTCGCAGATCGGGAAATCCAAAGGAAAGAGGTTCGAACTTGCGATATGTGAAATCACGATAACAATCCTGACCATTGGAGTCATAGGACACATGGCAAGCGATTGGAATTTCGCTGACTTGCACATTGGAGGAGTCAATGGAGCATGGTGTGGGAACTCACGATATGGGAGATCACGAAAATATCTATACAGTTGAATCATCAAGATCGTGGACCGTTGATCAGGCTTGATGAAGTTCATAAGTTCATGAAATACGAAGTGCCTGTTGGCGTAGCCTGTGGTCATCGTCGATGGTCATGTGAGGGGAAGAAGCTAGCGGTGCTAAGCTCCATCTCGGAGTCTCAGCGATCACGACTTGGAGTATCGATATCCTTCATCACAGGAATCACGATATGCGATATCGTGATGAGATTTGGACCGTCGGATCATTGGATATCTCGACCGTTGATCAGGATCGATGAAGTTCATAAGTTTGCGAAATATGAAACGCCTTTTGGTGCAGCCTGTGGTCACTGTAGGTGGTCACGTGAGGGGAAGAAACTAGCAGTGCTAAGCTCCATCTCGGAGTCTTGGCAATCGCGACTTGGAGTGTCGAGACCCTTCATCACAGGAATGCCGAAATGCAAAATCACAAAATTCAAATTCTGTTTAGCACTCGGTCACAGCTAGTGGGCATATGAGATAAACACAAAATCCTGTGGATTTAATCCAACGGTGCTGGTTAATTGGAAACTTGATCGAAGGGTTACTATTTCACCTCACATGTAATCGATCAGTGATGATTCAGTTAGTAGAACCGAATCATGGTTCTTGGATGGTTGGTGATTCAGTTGCTGAGGCGTTTTTGCCCAAGAAGATTCGAGGTGTAACTGAAGAGGCGGTGAATAAAAGAAACACACTATGACTGTGCGCGTGTGGCTGTGCTAAGTGAAAAATGAATTGAACTGTAGAAAGGTAAAATTACAGTATGCGCAGTGGAAAGAAAACACAGATATGAGGAATAGAAACTGAATATAACAAAATAGTGGAAGAGAGCAAAAAGTGCACATATCAAAGATGTATATCTGTGAGAAGAAGATAAATTTGAGGTGTGTATGTTGAGATAGAGGATAAGATCAGAAAGTTGAAGAGGATGCAAGAAGGGAGACACTGATGCCGGCAGAGCAGAGCGGCATAGCTGAATAGTGATAATCCTGGTAAGCAAATGAAAACTATTGAATCACTGTAATAAATTCACAAAAAGCAAAGTTTTATATTTCGGGGTGGTCGGGAGGTGCTAGGGAGGACTGTTTTCCTCAGAGGTTCAAGTGGGTGCTTGAACACGGGGAGTTGTAGCTTCCATCTGGTTGCAGCCAGAGAAACCAGGGTGGCAGGGTGGTGCAAGGGAGAACAAGTGTTCTCTGTTATACAAATTGGAGCCTGTGTAACTGGAAGTTGGTGCTTTCATCTAGTTGTTGTTGNGTGCTGGAACACTCAGGGAGTTGGTGCTTCCTTCTAGTGGGTGCTAGAGAAACCAAAGAGTTGGTGCTCTCAAACAAGTTGGAGCTTGTAAAACAGAGGTAGTAGCCTCACATTGAGTTGGTGCTCAATTATAGATGATGTACAGAACTTAAAAGACTACCTATCATGTCGAAGAAGAAGAGGTTTTCTCCCTTTATGGGTTTCCTCATGAAAATTTGTCTCTGTGTATATCTTATGTGTGACTAATGCTCATTATTTATGCTATCCATATGTTGTATAATATTGATGATCACTTGAAGAAAGATTAAGAATGTTTTAATAGACTTAAAATTGTTTAAGCACGATAACAACTGATTCACCCCCGCCCCTCTCAGTTGTCTTAGTAATTTCAACATCTTTCACAAATGGATGATAAACAATGTAGGTGGATCTAGCACTAGAGATGAACTAATGGGGGTGTGGGTGTTATTAACTTTAGCCTCTCGCCTCTATATATATGAGATCCAATACCTTGGTGAATATAGAAGTGTCATTGATTGGCTAAAAGGAAAGGGATTGCTATAGGTGGTCACCTTGGAGAACTGGAAGGAAAGAATTTTAGACCTTATTAATCAATTTGGGGACATCTCTTTTGACTATGATTACAAGGAAGACTATCAAGAGGCGAATGACCTTTCTAAGCGAGCACTTATGAAGCTTCCAGGATCTACAACTTACTACTTATGTGAAGAAGGGCATGGGGGGGGGCAACCTTGAACTTAAGTTTTTAAGTCTTGAGCGCTTTCGCTCCATTGTGTAATGGTGGTGTAGTATTTTGAGAATGTTTTGTAATATGGGGATCTCTATGGCACCGCTAGATAGTATTATGTAAGGTCGAATATTAGATAGTATGATATTGTTTACATATTTCTTTTTTTGAATTTTCACATGACAACCAATGATTATCTTTCATTTCGTGTAAAAGACTGGTTATGTACACTTTTATATTTTTATTGAATATAAAGAGAAATTTTCTATGGAAAAAAAATTGACCTTCATTAATTAACAAATATTAATACATAAATACTTTTAATCACTAATTCTAAAGTTTTTGCATGATACAAATCATTATAAAACCACAAATACTACTTGTTATTTATAAAAGTCTCATTCATTGAGATCATTTTCACTCTAACCATTATGTTCCATTAAAGCTAATTGTGCATCAATTGTTGTATACATTTCTTAGATATTTTTATTTTCTATCTCATACATCTTGCTATTGGTAACCACACCCATATGATACTACTAGCACAGTCGCAAAGTGGTTGGTGTTGTGGCTGGTAAACGTCGAAAGTTATTTGGACGGACAACACTCTGGTGAATTGAAACGCACCGACAGCTGAAACGCACATAGAGCTGAGGAAATCCAAAAGTTAATTTTAAATGTGGTAATTCCAAAGGTTAATCAGTTAAACATGGCAATCATATGGTGGTACAGTAATTTCTTAATATGGTTAGGTAAATGTTAAAAAGTAAACAGGTTAACTGATGCATTCAAAAATACAAGGAAGTTATGAAGAGTAAATCACATTCATTGATTTGGGAGGACGACTAAGAATATTCCAGCATTTTCAATTGTTAGCCATCAGATTAGAATTTTAGATTAAAAGGTGATTAATTGTGCCCATCTCCAATAGGTATACGCCTTTCGGCATAATTAACAACTTTTTTGGCTCTAGAGTCTAGATAGTGGTGAGAATTTCACATTGTGGCAGTGCGCTTGAATCCCAAGCAACTACAAGTACTTTCTATAAGTTTATAAAGATTTTTACTAATCATTCAGATATTTAAAGAAGTAAAAAGGAAACGAAATGCTCAATTCCAACCCAAATGACAGAAACAAGATAGAGGAGAAAAGCAAATGAAGTATATATCCACCCTAGGGATCGAACCCCGACCAATAGGTTAATGACATGTGCTCTAAATATATAAATTTAATAATTCTTATTAATACCTCTGTAATTTTCTATATGTCTGACTGGTTAAGGAGACAGACTTGAAATCTGTTGGCTTCCCCCATGCAGCCTCGAACCCTGTTGGCGCTCACTATTTTAGAGGAATTTTCCACATACATGTATAGCATAATCTTTCTCGAGAATTGTTGCACCATGGTTATCTTAATTATGTTATATCTATAAGTTGTATTAAGGTCTTTATCAAAATAATTTTGTTTATAAGTTTGTGATTAAAAAAATAATTATCAATTGATTATTGAAAAATAATGTCTATAAATGATCACAACTACAACCCTAACTACAAATCACCTATAATAAATATTATTATTATTTAAATGTCTATGCTCTCATATCACCATTACTCATTTAATTTATGCATCAATTTTAGGACATTGTGCATAGTACAAAGATACAATGTGTAGTTATATATTAAGGTAATGATCTAGACAGTATGTCACTCTCATATTGACTACAAGCTTTAATATGGGTTCGTATGTAAAGTTTTAAGATAATTTTTTAGTTGGTTGTCATTCATATCAATGAGAGTTTAGTTTTAGTTGGTTGTCATTCATATCAATGAGAGTTTAGTTGATTCATTTATAGTTTTACCAATTTGTTAAATACTTAATATTTTGTTTTATAAAAAAAATTAAGTAATTAAAGTTGAGATAATGAAGAAAATTAAAACTATGATTGTATTAAGAGAAGCTATATATATTCTATACCTAGTATTAAAGAGATTATAACAATTATCTTATTAGACTGAATAAAATATTTATATAGATTAAAATTAAAGTAATAATAAATTTATTGTGTACTAATTAATAATTATTCATAAATTTTTATGTATAAATATAAATAATATTATAATAAGTAAATTATATTGATTTTTTTTAGGCGTGGAATTAGCAACTAGTGGGGCACATAAGGTAATTTTATCACTGATTGTTTTACATCTAAGAGTGTATAAATTGAATGTGCATGGTCACGATATCATTTAATATATATCTATGAGTTCAACCACATTCGATGATTACCTCAAGGTGCCCCCATGGCTTAGGGCTAGGCCTTCATGGGAATTGAACCTAACCTTTCCCAACAGCTAAAAGCTCCTCATGTTCCACGATTGGATCCAACCCCTTTAGAGAAACAAATTATATTAAATATTAAAAGAATAAAACTTTCAAGCAATTTTTTCTAAAAAAACATATATAGAATAAAAAGCACATACCAAGCATTAATATATCTATATCTATATCTATATATAAACATATTAACCTACATTTATTTTAATTTTGGATTTTTGATCATAAGACATTTCCATTTTTGTTTTTATGTTTAATAAATTAGAAGTTAAAATAAATTTACATCAATCATTACAATTTGATGGATAAAAAAATAATTACAAAGTTTAGTTTTATACTTTACTTAAATATATTTTAAATTACATTCTTCTAAATGGAATATTTTTTTTATAAAAAATGTTGAAATTGTTACAATCCTTAACAAGTGTTGCATGACAGCGTAGTCCCTGCCAGGTTGGAATGGGAATAAATGCACGTTGAAGTACATGTGGTATCCATGCAGAGGATGACAAATATAATAGACCCAGCATAGTTGAAGGAATTTTTTTTTTTAGCATTTACGAATTTGTTTTCTTTGAAATTGATCAAATATGAAAAAAGACCAGGAAACACACACATTAAACATTCAAATATAACAAACACAATTTCCTGACATCCAACATAGTTTTCTTTGAAATTTACCAAACATTAATAATGTTTGTTACATATTTTTGGAATCTGTTCCATATTTCTGGAAATTTAAATGTGTTTGTCATATAGACTAGGATTGGGGCTCCCGTGGACCATAAAAAGAAATAAGTACAAGAATTAGGATTGTAGAAAGAAGAACTGCGCAATGGTAGAGAGGAAGACCTGAAAAGAAGAAATTGGAAGTTATGAGCCTTTGGTTAGAGATTTCGATTTAAAGAGGTAGAATAACTGGATTGATAAAGAAAACAAGATGACATCAGTATAGACTTACTATGAAGCAGATGCATTTTTTTTTTTGTTGTCCACGGTCGCTATAATCAAGCCAACTGATTTTTGTTGTTCCTCGATGAGGTTGTCCATTATCCATTGGAACCATTCTTCAATGTAGCTTCTCATGGGGGGCATGTTGATTTCATCCTGGATTTCTATGTTGAAAAGCTCATTTTCTAATTTCCTTAGATCTATAGAAATACTATGCAAAGCATGTTCAATTTCTTCATTGTGTGTTGCATAGTCCAGTAGCCAGTTCTCGAGCTCATTTACATGATATTCAAGGATGTCGTAAAACTTTTCTAAAGACAACCCCTTTAAAATATCAAGTTGTTCATCGAAGGCTTCTTTGGTCATTGACAAGGACTTGAGGACTAAGTTTGGGTCTTGAACCTCATTGGTACTTTCGGCTAAGTCTATTTGGGTCAGGTTTCTGAATAATTCTTCTTTTTTTTATATGGCTTGTTCACATGATTCGACAATGAGCTGTAGGTTCTTAGCTTTCTTTTGCCAGCATGCTTTTAATTTTTTGATCCGCTTTGGGGAGGGGAGATCCTCTTGTCTTCTTTTCAGATCCTAGTTGTTGATGGCATGGTTGGAAAAAGGGGTCAACATCCGTTCATAGAAATGTTGATCATTTTTTAAATTCGTCTGCAAATGTTTATGCAAATCATTTGCCCTATTTCGAAAGGAATCTATATTTTGCGATGTTTCTCAGGCTTCAGTAACTAGCTACATTATTTTCTTGATGTTATTCTCTACAAGGGATCTACACAATGCGAGGAGGCTGGAGGATACTTTTAACTTGGCTACAGGAGTAGCAGGCATGGATTTTGCTAAAGGACTGGAAAAATCTGGGGTAGCAATGAAAGCCTCCTCAAATTCCTTCACACGGTCTTTCAGTCTGGCATTCTCCGCTTCAATTCCTACAATGGAATCATCAAGAGCATCATCAGTTATGCGATGAAATAGGGATATTTGGGACGATCGCATTTTCCTAAAGTTAATATCTGTACAAGATCTGCCTTCATTATTTGTTACATCTCTCTTTTCAATTACCATATTTTTAGATTGGCTGTAAAAAACAACGCTCTAGAATATGAAGGATTCATCTTCATCAAAAATGTTGGTCTCAGCTATTTCCATTGCGGAACTATGGTGCATCGCGTCTGTGGATGGTCCAATTTTGTGCATGTGCTCAGTTTCAATTTCAAGTTGCATCTTTTCACTTTCAATTTCAGGTTCATCTGCCTCTCCTACAATGTTTTTTCTCTTCTTCATCAGGGGAACTTTGTGAGAACTATCAATTTTTGTGTGAGGAGGGTTCTTATCTCCTCCTCCATTTGAATATTTATGGGTTGCTTTCTTACTGGGGTGGGTCGTTGAAGCGATGCTCCGTAATGTCGTTCTCTTGGGAGTGTTGGCGGGGGACTGGACACTCTTCTCACTAGATACTTTTCCATGTTGTCTGTACAATTCAGTCACGCTTTGCAATGTCTCTATGTCACAATTGCCAGAAGCAGGATTGTTGTCGTCACTGTGTCTGTCTTCGGCCAGGCGTCTATGGATAAAAGAGATGCTAAATCCAACTGCTAGTAAATGTTCTCGAAAAATCCCATTAGGGTAGAACCCTTTTAGCCTTTCAACATATGTTAGGTTCAAGTTCTTGAAATTGCCTACGAAATTGTCAATCTTGTTGACGTTTCTGCACACGAAGTCCCCGACTTTCAAGGGAAGAGGAATTAACAGTGTTTTTTCTTGTCATGGAAAAAATGAAACCAGAGGTTGTATTGCCTTGCTATTTCTATAACAAACATCTTGTTCATGATGTGGCATGGAAGGAAAGCAGGATTTTCCTTGGAGCCAAAGACCATTAGTAACTGTGATTTTTCTTTTGTTCAAGTGTCCCCTTTCTGTTCAAAAACTTGTTTGCCTGGACAAACATCCAGGGAGCATCCTTCCCTAATAATAAATCTTTGAAAACTGAGACCAAGTCATTAAAAAAAATATAAAAACAATGGGAGGACCTATGCCTCCATAGGGCTTGGTACCAGAATGTTACTGGGTCGAATCCATAGTTTATTTTCTTGGAAAGAGACAACTTTGGAAATGGACAACAATGCACTATTGCGAAAATCAAGTAGGATGACATATAAAAAAAATCGATTCTTTGAATCCTGACAGCTGGGAATAGATTTCAATGGAAATTAGCTTCCCCCAATCGAAAATGAATTGTTCCTTGACTGTGAAGTACAAAATATAAATAACTATACAGGAAATGCTTGTCATGAATTCCTGTCCTATTATTCTTGTAAACAACCAAGCAATTTCCCAGAATAGATTTCTAAAGGAACTTACCTCCAACTTTGTGGTATCTTTAGGATGTGATGTCCCCATCCTCCTGAATAGCCTAGACAGAGGTCACTAAGTAGTCTATACTTTCCCGTAGGCTATAGTCAGTTTACCATTAGGGAAAGAGGAGAAATAAGGAGGATATTCGACCCAAACTTAGGAAAATCCACTTTATCCTAAGACAACGAAGAATTAGATGGAAAAGGGGGTCAAAAAGGCTTAAAGAGAAAACCCTAATACGACTTGGGTAAAGCGCAACTCTCAGCTGGGGTTAAATCAAAATTAGTTCATCGGAGGTATTTAAGATGAAATCTAACCTAATTTCTCATTATGGATATACAGATTTGGAAATTAAAGCCCAGAGGAGGTCAGGCAACTTCATTGGATTGTTTGGTGGTGTTCTGGACGAAACCACTCATGGTGATAGGGTTCAGAGTTGAAAGACACTCCATATTCTGCCAAGGATATCATCCAGATCTTTTATTGCATTTCAGAGTAGGCCCACAAAGCCATCCAGAGCTTGCGTATGTATCCAACGCATTGTTGAGTTGCAGCGCTGAGGATTGGAGGGTTTTCATCATTGTAGTAGGTCGCATCTACCTAATCTCTCCGACATACTCTGATTCCTTCCAGCAGATATCAGTAGGAGGCAGGGTTCTTTCATTGAGATAGATTCTGACCTATTCGGATGGCAAAAACCATC
>JASDQU010013673.1:139498-151610 GCA_032191745.1 Picea mariana
ATAGCTCCCAGGGCGAGTTTGCCAGTGCATGCAGCAGTTGCAACATTTTTTTGTGTCTTTTTTGTAGTCCGGCAACAGTCATCCAGACAGCTTCCACATTTGGAGCATATCATCTAGATCAGGTTCCTTGCTTATTTATTTCAGTTATTAGCATATATTTATGTGTGTATTCCAGTGCCAATCTGACCTATAAAGATCCATTGAAGAGTTGTTGTCATTTCCGCATTTCATTATTCTGTCATTACTTTCAGTTAATAAAAGAAGAGCTAAGGCTTCTATTGTCTGAGCATTGTGCATGCTTATATGGTTCCATATTATACATAAACATCAGTCCAAAACCCTACATTGCAAACACACCACAATTACAACAACAAAGACAGTTGCGCAGACCCTAGGGACAACATCCATAGGTAGATCCATACTCAGGGATATTTCATTGGTATCATAGCTTCCATCCTGCCAGCCTGTGAAGAAGGCATCATAGGCTTATGATTAGAGGTTCAGGAGAGGAGAATCCAGAGGGTCTAGGCCACATAGGATAAGAGTACGTACAACACCGTAGAGGTAATCACAGGAACATGAGAGACCGACACAGGAGGGTAGTGTCAGAGCTAGAGTCAGATCATCAGGACCAGATTCCCATTGGCTCTGAGACAGAGGCCGAGATAGAGGAGCAGATGGGAGATAGAGCAGAAAACCTACATGACCGGGGGAAGAATGTTGAGATTCCCCAGGATAGCACTCAATCCATCCTAAATGACCTTGCCAGGGGGTAGAGGGAGATGATGCAGGCCATAGCACAGATGGCCATTAGCACCCAATTGATACAGAGTAGCATGGGCACTACAGGTGCAATTGGCAGAGGAGGAGCCAGTGGGTCTAGCGGAAACCTCACAGGGTTGAGTGAATGACATTCACCTACTCGCACCTACATCACATCGGGAAGGATTCCCAGGCCACTCTACCCACAGTTCCAAGGTGATGTCTAGACAGTACAGATAGAACAAGGGCAGACAGGACCGCGGGATCTGTTTGCAGAGTATCGGAGGGACTACATGGCACTAGGGTAGGAGTTCCATGAGGATATGACATTGATAGACTACTATACAATCAGGTATCGTAACAGACCCTAGGATGAGCAGAGTTGTAATACATGGGGGCAGAATGTGGGCTTCATTCGAAAGGTTTGGAAAATCATTATTCCTTCCTTCGATGGATCTACCAGATGCTCGGCATAGGCATGGGTCCAGAAGCTTGACACTTATTTCAAGCTTAACCAGATGACCAAGGCAGAGGCGATCAGTTTCGCCACTCTCCATCTAGAGGGAGAAGCTCATGAGTGGTGGTACCATGGTTTGGTCACACTGGGCCACAGCCGTATCACTTCCTACCTGAAGTTTACCGAGAGGTTGATGGAGAGATTTGATAGGAGATATCTTGAGCTCCAGTTCAGAGACTTGACTCAATTGAGACAGACAGGCTCCGCAGAGGCATTCATAGAAAAGTTCCAGCGGAAGGCAGTAGTAGTGACAGATATCTCCGAGCATATATTGGTGATGCTCTTCACAGAGGGGTTAACCGAGCCACTGAGAGGCTGGGTAAAAGCCTTTAAACCCCACACCCTTTAGGATGTCATAATCCATACCAGAGACATGGGTGAGTCAGTGTAGAAGTCCAAATTCTCTAAACCTTTCGTACCATAGAAAGACAGAGACAAAGACCAGAGACCACCACAGAAGAATTGGAGGGGTAAAGAGAGATTAGATGATGAGACCAGGAGATAGTTCATGAGAAAGAAGCTATGCTTCTCGTGTATATATCCTTGGGTCCAAGAGAACAGGTGCATGGGAAAGGGTCAAATCCACTACATTGAGGTGGAATCTAGCAGTGACGAGGAGGAGGAGGCAAAGGAACACAGTACAGGTACAGAGAGCAGCTCAGGAGGTGAGTCAGTACAGGAGCTAGATCCACCTAGGAAGAAGCCTCCACAGAAGGTAGAGGTTAAACCACCAAGGGGGGTAAAACCTCAGAGAGAGGCCAAAGGGGCCACTATTGCTAACCTTTTAGGCATACCGAGGTTCAACACTATTAGGCTTAAGGGGCTCATACAAGGAAAATGCATCACAACGTTGGTAGACGGTGGGACAACCCACAACTTCATAGATTCTTCATCGGTGGCCCACCGAGGGTTGCACACAGAGGAGTTCGAGGGATTCACAGTAGTCATGGAAGATGGATACACTATGACATGCCTAGACAGGATTCCTCACCTGGAGGTTTGACTAGGTAACTATACCATGACAGACACATTCTATGTGGTAGATCTCTCAGACACAGATGCAGTGTTAGGAGTACAGTGGCTCTATACAATTGGAGAGATAGGGTTTAACTACCAGACCTTGACTATGAGCTTCAAAGACAGAGATGGGTCCAGAGTAGTACTGAGGGGCATGTCGACGGGAGCACCCAGGGCGGTGTCAGCCAAGAGGATGGAGCGGATATTCCGTCATGGGGATGTAGCATATGCGGTAGAGTGTTTGATTACCACTAGGAGAGATGCCAGGGGGAGAGAGCAGTATCACCCACAGATCAAAGAAATTTTGAGGAATTTTGAGCCAGTGTTTGGGCCAATTCCACCAGGGAGGCCCCCAGATAGGGTATTTGAGCACTCCATTGAGCTGGAGGCAGGGATTGCACCAGTGATCACGATACCATACAGACATCCCAGAAGATTTAAAGACGAGATAGAGAAGACCATCAAAGAGCTTCTTGAGATGGGGCATATCAGGCCGAGTTCGATCCCTTTTGCTTCTTCAGTAGTGCTAGTACTGAAGAAAGATGGCACATGGAGGATGTGTATTGATTACAGGGCACTTAATAAAAAGACAATTAAAAGCAGGTACCCAATTCCACGGATTGATGAGCTCATGAATGAGTTGCATGGTGTGGTATTCTTCACAAAGATTGATCTTTGGTCAAGATACCATTGGATTGCTATCAGAGAGCAGGATGTGGAAAAGACAACGTTCAGGTGTCACTTTGGGCACTTTGAGTTTATGGTCATGCCGTTTGGGTTGACCAATGCACCAGCCACATTTCAGTCATGCATGAATCACATCTTCAGGGGACAGCTGAGGAAACACCTTCTGGTGTTCTTCGATGACATCTTGACTTATAGCAGGATGTGTGAGGAGCATTTGACACACTTAGAGGAGATCCTAGGCATCATGCAGTCACAGTCACTTTATGCCAAGGAATCCAAGTGTGAGTTTGGGATGAGGGAGCTGTTGTACTTGGGGCACATCATTAGTGAGCAGGGAGTGCAGGTACACCAGGAGAAGATCAGGGCCATTCTGGATTGGCCAACACCCAAGAGCCTCACGGAGCTGAGAGGATTCTTTGGGATATGCAGCTACTATAGGCACTTTGTCAGAGGCTTTTCACAGCTAGGGGAACCACTCATCGATCTGACAAAGAAAGGTGCATTTCAGTGGACAGACGAGGCACAACAGACATTCGAGAAAATGAAGGAGGTAATGAGCACATGTCCTATTCTATCCCTTCCATATTTTTCGAGACACTTTGTATTAGAGTGCGCGCATCAGGGGTTGGCATTGGGGCATTGTTGATGCAGGGGGGGCATCCCATTGTATTTGGGAGCAGGAAACTCAGTGAAGCCGAAAGGATTTACCCCATTTATGACAAGGAAATGCTGGCTATCATGCATCCTTTATCCAAATTCAGACAGTACTTGGTAGGCAGCAGGTTTATAGTGAAGACTGATTACAACAGTCTTAAGTATTTCCTGGATCAGAAGGACCTCAGTGAGAGGCAACAGAAGTGGGTCTCAATGATCCAAGCATACGACTTCGATATAGAGTACATCAAAGGTAAAAGGAATGTCCTGGAATATGCCCTATCCAGGAGGCCAGTAGGATGCTCTATGATGGACATATGTACAGATTGGAAGGAACACTGAATGGTTGAGTATTCCAAAAACAAGTTTTCCTGCGAGATCATGGACGGACAGGTAGTGGATGACAGGTACAGAGTTCTTGATGATGTGATCTTTTATAAAGATCGGATATATTTGGTTCCTGAGTCCAAAATAAAAAAACAGGTTCTGAGGGTCTTCCATGATTCCCCTACAACTGGACACCAGGGGTACTTCAAGACCTATAGACGGATCAGAGAGAGATTATCATGGAAGGGTCTTAAGGATGAAGTCCTAAAACATATCAGGGAGTGTACGATTTGTCAGCAGAACAAGTCTGAGCAGACTCACCCGACAGGATTACTTCATCTTCTACCCATTTCAGAGCAAAAGTGGGAGAGCATATCTATAGACTTCATTACAGGTCTTCCTCACGTGTAAGGAAAAGATTGTATCTTCATAGTGGTCAACAGATTGACCAAGTTTGCACATTTATTTTCCATTCCCTCGGATTATAAATCTATACAGGTAGCTGAGTTATTTTTTAGGGAGATCTTTAGGTTGCATGGGCTACCCAAACAGATAGTCAGTGACAGGGATGGGCGCTTCATCAGTGCATTTTGGCAGGATCTCTTCCGATTGATAGGTATAGAGTTGGCCACAAGTACTAGCTATCATCCACAGACAGATGGGTAGACAGAGATTGTCAACAAGTGGGTGGAAGGGTATTTGAGGAACTATGTGGGAGGGCAGCATTGCACTTGGGTTAGATGGATACACATGGGGGGAACACTGTTACAACACGACATATCATATGTCGATCAGGATGTCACNGCACTTGGGTTAGATGGATACACATGGGGGAACACTGTTACAACACGACATATCATATGTCGATCAGGATGTCACCCTTCAGAGCACTATACGGGTATGATGCACCTTCATTCTTTGAGACAGTGTTTGGAGACAGCAGGGTCCCCGAGGCCAAGGATTGGATCGAGGTGAGTCAGCAGATTCTCAAATCAGTTAAAGAGAATCTAAAGGAAGCACAGAACTAGCAGAAGATGTATGCAAATAGGCAGAGGATTGAGCGTAGTTTCGAAGAAGGGGACCTGTTCTTCTTGAGACTGCAACCATATAGACAATCCTCCTTGAAGAGGAGCGGAACAGAGAAGTTAAAGCCCAGGTTCTATGGGCCATACAAGATCACTAGGAGAGTGGGAGAGGTGGCTTATGAGTTGGAGCTACCAGCGGGTAGTAGGATTCATAATGTCTTCCACATATCATGCCTGAAAAAGGCAGTGGGACAACAAGTGTCCGTTTCTGAGGATTTTCCACCCTTGAATGAGGAAGGGTAGTTGGAGCTGGTGCCAGAGGAAGTACTGGAACACAGGGAGAGGCGACTGAAGAGAAGAGTCATCATAGAGTGCTTGATCCGATGGAGAGGGCTCCCTGTGGAGGATGCCACTTGGGAGGGGGAGCAGATTCTATAACACCCAGATTTGATATTGCTTGAGGACAAGCAATTTCAGGAAGGGGAGACTGTGATGTCCCCATCCTCCTGAATAGCCTAAACATAGGTCATTGAGTATTCTATACTTTCCCATAGGATATAGTAAGTTTATCGTTAGGGAAAGAGGAGAAATAAGGAGGATATTCGACCCAAACTTAGGAAAATCCACTTTATCCTAAGACAACGAAGAATTAGATGGAAAAGGGGGTCGAAAAGGCTTAAAGCGAAAACCCTAATACGACTTGGGGTAAAGCGCAACTCTCAGCTGGGGTTAAATCACAATTAGGTCATCGGAGGTATTAAAGATGAAATCTAACCTAATTTCTCATTATGGATATACAAATTTGGAAATCAGAGCCCAGAGGAAGTTAGGCAACTTCATTGGATTGTTTGGTGGTGTTCTAGACGAAACCACTCACGGTGACGGGGTTCGTAGTTGAAAGACACTCCCTAGTCTACTGAGGAGATCATCCAGATCTTCTATTGCATTTCAGAGTAGGCCCACAAAGCCATCCAGAGCTTGCGTATGTATCCAGTGCATTATTGAGTTGCAGCGCTGAGGATTAGAGGGTTTTCATCACTAGAGTAGGTCGCATCTACCTAATATCTCCGACATACTCTGATTCCTTCCAGCAGAGATCAGTAGGAGGCAGGGCGCTTCCATTGAGACAATTTCTAACCTATTCTGACAGCAGAAACCATCAGAGTGACCCCCTACAACAGCAGTTCAGGCACACTTAGCCGCAGATCCGTCTGGGGTTTGTGTGGAGTCCGACAGAGCAGATTCAGTCTTGCTCAGGCAGGGTGATTTGTGCAGGCACTAGGGTGACCCCTCAAAGATAGATTTCATGCCATTTTGACCACCAGAGCTCCCAGGGCAATCCAGTGCATGCAGTAGTTGCAGTGCTTTTTTGTGTCTTTTTTGTAGTCCGGCAGCAGTCATCCAGACAGCTTCCACATTTGGAGCATATCATCTGGATCAGGTTCCTTGCTTATTTATTTCAGTTATTAGCATACATTGATGTGTGTATTCTAGTGCCGATCTGACCTATAAAGATCCACTAAAGAGTTGTTGTCATTTCCGCATTTCATTATTCTGCCATTACTTTCAGTTAATAAAAGAAGAGCTAAGGCTCCTATTGTCCGAGCATTGTGCATGCTTATATGGTTCCATATTATACATAAACATTAGTCAGAAACCCTACATTGCAAACACACCACAATTACAACAACAAAGACAGTTGTGCAGACCCTAGGGACAGCATCCAGAGATAGATCCATACTTAGGGATATTTCACAGGAACTGTTGTGGGGTCTTAGAGGAACTCGACTAAGATGTCCAACCCGTTATCATTTTTTTCTAGGAGCTTCTTGTAGTATTGTCCTCTGAAAATCAATGCTGGCTCCAACAATTTTAACATCTTGCGGAAGACCTAAGGTGACAAAGAAACAGGATAATGGTCATGTAGTGGAATAATTCTTTGGCTTGAAATATATTTTTCGGCACACCAAGAGACCACCTCCTTACAGTCAAAAACCTCAGGGATGCATCCTGCACGAGTGATTCCAGAGGTCCAAATCACTTTGTTCTGGGCAGGATGGGATGAATAATAAGAGTATGCCCTGGACCATTGGAAGTTCTAGTCCTGACGTCCAAAGATATTCATTGTATCTCCACAAAACTGTTGTCGACCTGCTGCCATAAGTTTACAAGAACGTTTGTTTTCTCCAGACGATGATTGAAATGAAGAGTTAGAAGGGATAATATAACGCTATGCAAATCTTGGTCCAATGCGTGTGAAACAAAGATCTCCTCGAGACTTTCGCTCATTAATGACAATTTCGACAGTTGTTGCATGATGCGTTGTTAACATTAAAGACTAGTAATTGCACACATAGAACTATGAACATGGCAGATACGGCAATGAGCAATTAGGCATTGGATATTTCTTGAACGGTCCAATGCAACGACCCATGTCTGAGATGAACAATCAGAAGGGACAATATAAATCTTTGCAGATCTTGGTTTAATGCGTATTAATGGGAGATTTCCTCGAGCGTTTCACTCATTAATGACAATGTTGATAGTTCCTGCATGGTGAGTTGTTAGCATGAAAGGTTACTAATTGCATATTAAGAAAGAAGTACAAAGGTCGTGGGGATGGGAAAGAGTAGTTAAGGAGTTTTTAATTATCGAAAGTGATTGGGCGAGCTTCAAAATAGGGTTTCAAGGTACAATTGTTGGAGGCGAGGGCGCGAGGATCAAATTGTATGTCTCAGAAGTTTTTGAGTGCAATACGCATAACACCGAAGAGGGTATGACAGGACAGCCCAGAGGGAAATTTGAATATTGTGGAAGTCCGGGTACTATTTGTAGGACACAGAACAATGGAGGTGAAAACATGAGCCCACCTATCCGGGAACCCGCAATCGAAAAAGTGGCTCAAGTATGGAATAGAGAAATGGTTGGGCAGATTCGTTTTCGCTAATATATTGAAACTTATAATATATATCGCATTGTGTGGCAAGATCTTTTCTGCATGTCTCTGAGTAGAAAATAGAAAATAAGAGAAGATAAATTAATTTAAATTCGAGGAGTCGAGCTTTAATTAAATTTCACTGTCTTGTCGACGCTTTTTCTTTTTAATGGCGGTTTGTACGGTTGTTGCATGATGAACTAGAAGCATTAAACCTTGGTCAGGAACGGTAAATAGTGCCTAAGAATTGTAGATTTCGTGAACCCGCCAACCCGAGTAACTGCGAAAGATTTTCCATGAAATGGGAAAGTATGGAAAGCCATAGGACGAGCTTAAGAATTAGGGTGACAATGGCTCCCCAGGAGATGTGACTTCTCGAGGGTCAAATTGTATGTCTCGGAAATTGAATGCAAAATGTGTACCATGGAAGAGGAGATATAATGGGAGTCTGGTGGTTAATTTGTATATGACAGACCCTTTCGGTCATTAATGACATGTTTAAGGTTCATGCCCAATGAAGTGCTAGCATTAAAACTTGCCAATTTCATTTCCAAAGAGAAGTAGGAAGGTGGCGGGGGCAGGGAACAACAAGTAAGGAATGTCTAATTATCAAAAGTGGTTGGTAATGCTTCGAAATAGGGCTACAAGATACAACCAACAAAGGTGAGGGCCCTAGGGTCAAATTGTATCTCTCGGGAGTGTTGACCGCAGAACGTGTAACATGGAAGAGGGCATGATGATGCAATCATGCGGACAAATTGTATATCACGGAACTCTAGGTACTATTTACTAGTCATGGAATATTGGAAACACAATCCCGAGGCCTCCAGTCTGGGAACCCACAATCGAAAAAATGGAAGGGTGGACTCGATACACAGTAAATGTACAATGTCATGGAGATACAACCAACTTGGGGCTAGGTATTGAAAGGTATGACGGACGATTGGGCTCGTGACAGGGCATTCCAGTGGACAAATTGTATATCGTGGAACTCTAGGCACTGTTTGCAAGTTGAGGAAGATTCCAAACACAATTTTTAGGCCGTCAATCCAGGAACCCACAATCGAAAAAGTGTCCACGTATGGAATAGGAAAACACTGGCTCGGACTTGTTTTCGCTAATATATTGAAATTTGTAATAGCTTTGCCATTAGCTGGCAAGATCTTCTTTTCATGTTTCTAGACAAGTTCTGTAGGGATGGTTAGTCCTCGAGACTTATGCTTATTAATGATGATTCTTATGGTTGTTGCATGATGAAATTTTAGTATTAAACCTTTGGTGTTTCATATTTGGAAAGAAGTACGAGGATGGCCGGAACATGAAATAGTGACTAGGAATTGGAGATTTCGTGAACCCACCAACATGAGGATCCAAAATAGGTTGACAAGGTCTCCCCATAAGACGTGAGGTCTTGATGATCAAATTGTATCGCTCGAAACATTTGAATGCATAATCTGTAACACAGAAGAGGGGACAATGTCATAATCCGGTAGTCAATTTGTATATAGCGGAGGATCGGGTGCCAATTGTTTCATACCAGTGTGTTCAATTGTCACTAGTAAGAGCATAATTAATGTATATTAGGAAGGACGATAAGTTAGTGGGGATGGAAGGCAGCGACAGATACTTTGAAACATTTGTGAACCATGGTAGAGTGAAGCTTGCGAGTTCGAGGAGTCTACTGTGGAATTGTAGATCACGAAAGTTTTGAGTGCAAGATGTATATCATGGAACAAGAAGCAAAGGAGTTCGAAAGCGCCAACTCAGAAACCGCGGCCATAAAATTGGATAAGTATGGAAAGGAACAGCGGTCGGTTGGATTCGTCATGTGAAGATATAGATGGAGATGAAGATATGTCAGCCCGCCAACGCTGGAACCTGCGATAATAGAAATGCGACTAAACAGTAGTCAATTTGTATATAGCGGAGGATCGGGTGCCAATTGTTTCATACCAGTGTGTTCAATTTTCACTGGTAAGAGCATAATTAATGTATATGAGGAAGGACGGGAAGTTAGTGGGGATGGAAGGCAACGACAGATACTTTGAAACATTTGTGAGTTTGGACAAGCGAGAGACTGTCTTGTTGGGAATATCGGGTAATGAGAAGTGGAAAGCATGTTCCAACACAATGATTTGGGGAGCCATAGGGGAATTAAAAACATTCGAAATAAAGACTCTCGCAAGGCCAAATTGTCAGTCTGGCATGCCTTCTAGTGCATTTCAAGATGACACAAAAGAATAATTTATAAATCTGGAATTATGACAGGCTAAGGGGTAAGACATTTAATCATTAAATTTACCTTTCCCTCCTTCTAGCGCCATTTGTTGATGGGCGTAAGTGACACACTGTCGACTGGAAGGTCAAATCCGGACCGGGGTTGTCTAAATAACCCAAGCCATTTGGAATGAAATGACCCAACGGGTTTGATGGCTCCGTTGGCCAACTAAAGTCCTAAAAACAGTAAAAGAAATAAACTAATCTAAAATCTATGATTCTAACAAATGATATATTACTTACTAATATTGATTAAAAAGAAACGTGAATATACAAATGATTATAAACAATGTATACACAGTTTACAAGGTTTACTTGAAATCTTGCGAAAATGAATATTTATAATAATGTTTCAAAATAAGATAAAGTAAGAACATAAATCTTTTTGTTTTTTTTAATGTTTAAATATTTTAAACTAATAAATACTAAGTAAATACCAGAGAAGCAATGACACAGAAACAGTCAAAACTAATTAATGCAATCATCGTCTCATTCGTATATAAACAAATATGGATAAAAGAAAGCAATGCACCTACTAACCTCTCACTGATCAGCAGTACTAAGCTAAATTCATCTCTCTATATTTGTATGAGCTCCTATTAACCTGTGTCAAATGTAAACCTATGACAAAAGAAAGCATAATACTTCATGAAGAAACTCAAGGAAGTGTTTCATATTCTGGAGCGAGTTTATAACGACAGAAAGACAAATAATTATATATCTTGTGACCTTGAAATGTACAATAACTGAAAATGAAAGAAGTTATAATTCTCAGGAATGGTGTTACCATCTATCTAGCATCAAATGTAAACTCAAAATACTTGAATAGATGATCAGTCACAGATATAAACTAAACCAAAAGATAATGAACAACATAAAGAAAAACATGATATAAAATATTATGTGCAGAATAGTCTAAAGCTAATTCAATACAAATAAAGTTTCATATTCAAAAATTATATGAGAAACAATATTAACATTGAACAATCTACAAAAACACAAAATCCAAAGAGTAAATTGTTTTCTCATATAGTTTCAACAAAATATGTTCATCATATGGTCCACGAAGAATTTTTGGGATCATAAATTCTTAAAGATTGAAAAAATTAATACATAAATGATAGCAATTAACCATGTATTGATAAAAAAGACTAAAGCTAATTTAAATCAATGCATAATCAATTATTCAAACAATATGAAAATATTATAATGAAAATAAAACCATTTTACTCACACGACAAAAGTCATTAAACAATCTGGAATTCCATATTCTTCTTTGAAAATACTCGTCCATTCTCCCAAAGATTCCAACCATCCGTTACTCCATTTGAAAAGAAGAAAAGTTTAAAAAATAAATAATATACAAAAGATAAAGGATAAAAATTCTTCTCTTAATTTCTTGGATGTGTATGGCTCTGAACTTTCTCATATATTTATACAATGAATGAACAGTCTGGGCGTCACTAATAATTTCCGCCACCTGAAATTTGTCTCATAAAGAGACACAAATATCTCTCAAATCGTGAATTTGTTTGGGAAAATTTATTCGCAGAAACTAAATGGGTCCATTTGGGAGATGGGTTTTCAACCGTTTCTTCAAATTCCTCACAGTTTGGCTACAATCAGTCCCTCAAAATCGTGTCTCTGTTCTTGACACATTTCCAAATTTTATCTGTTGTTGCTCATAAATTTATTTGCAACAATCCAATATTAGTTTTTGGATCAATCATCTTGAACATATTTAGATAATAAAATCAAGCCATGATCAGATCCGTACCAAATAACTGATAATAGAAACTTGTGAAACAAAAAGAAACCTAAATTAATAACCTAAAAATTGTGAATAAAACAAAATCTAGAACAATAAAATCAAAAATGAATTTAAACTAACTATAAGTTATAAACAAACAT
>JASDQU010013673.1:160171-174884 GCA_032191745.1 Picea mariana
TTGACAATGGTGAAAGTCTACCCCTTTACGAACCACCAATGAATTATTTTAGATGACATTTTTCTTAAATAATGATGATGAGTCGAGCCACATTCATGAATAGAGTAATGACTATCCTCACTATCAATAGACAAGTAAAATATGATAAGATGTACCACCTTCAAATTATTAAAAAAAACAAATTTTCAAATATACACAGTTGATAAACAAGCAAGGTACATGACAAACAACTTATCAATCTCATGTCTATCTATGGTTCGACCCACATATCTTAGATATGTTCTTCTCTGTAAAGCCCCATGGACACTCTTGTCAAATTTGTTTCATTAGATATGCCAACCATGGCTTTGTTGGCTCATGTTTACCTTCACCAATTGTCAAATTACAATTATCTAATCCAAGTTAAAAATAATGGTGTTGGCTAGTTGTTCTACAAAATGGTTTTTTTTGTTAGAATCCGACGATATAAATTTATACGAATCACTATTTTTTGTTGTTCAAAATCCATTTCTGAATGCAGAAATGGATTCAACATGCTGAAAAACTCCCAGTACACTCAGATTATATAGAAATAATCATTCAAATCTACGAATCCAACAATTTCTCACCGAATTTCTGACAAATATCTCCGGAAAAAATCATCATTTCATAAAACTTTACCCTAAGACAAAAAGAAAGAATTGATCATTCTGTGAAAAATACACTCAGATTATATAGAATAATCATTCAAATCTAAGAATCCAACAATTTCTTGTCGAATTTCCGACAAATATATCCGAAAAAAATCATCATTTCATATAACTTTACCCTAAGACAAAAAGAAAGAATTTATCATTCCATGAGAAAATGAGAAAAACCCTCAACTCCGATGAAACTATGAAAAATACAGAGAGATTGATATGGAAAAATAAAACCACTTTCGTACGCCCACCGTGGGGCTAAACCCACGACCACAAGGTTAAGAGCCTTGCGCTCTACCAACTGAGCTAGACGGGCCATACGGTTGAAATTGAAATATAAGATATAAAATAACATCACAAAATATTAGAAATTAAGATGGAAGAAAAATATCTTCTGTTAGTTTGGTCATATTATGCATATTTTCAACTAATTATTCAGTTGTCGATATGTCCGAGTGGTTAAGGAGACAGACCAAGTTCGAACCCTGCTATCTACGGTCCATATTTTAGTGGAATATTCCACATATAGGTATAGCAGAAACTTTCTCCCGAGTTGTTACCATTAAAAGTAAAACCGTGAGAGTTGGAGACCGATAATTATCCTTAACTCCTTGGCTTTTGCATCTTTATTTGTAGGACTCCTTCAATGAGAGTAACTAAATAATGCAAAATCTTCTTTAGATTCTCTTCCTTCTTAAGATGGCTTGTGGTTAGTGTACTTGCAAGTTGTTAAATTTAGTGTGGTTAGTGTAGTTGCAAGGTGTTGAGTATGAGAGTTATTTCCATTAAATTTAGATGGCTTGCGGTTAGTGTACTTGCAAGTTGTTAAATTTAGTGTGGTTAGTGTAGTTCTAAGGTGTTGAGTATGAGGGTTATTTCCATGAATTTGTTAGTTAAATATTTTGTTTTGTTGAATAATGGTTGTAACATGTATATTGTTGATGTTTTATAATATTTTGTAAGATTTTGTTTATAGCTTTGTGATTAGAAAAATAATTAACAATATCAATTATTGACAAATGTTATTAGTGTCTTTGGAACACAAATCTTATATTCAATTAATATGTCTAAAAAAATTAAACAAATTTTGTGATTAGAAAAACAATTATTAATTGATTATTGATCAATGTTATTAGTGTCTTTGGAACACAAACCTTACTTCCATTTAACTAACATATGCAAAAAAAAAATTAAACAAATTCGAGCTTCATTTGTTTGTTTCTTTCATTTTTGACATAAATCTATATGTAAGGGTGAAATAAACTATATATCTTAGAGATTGAAGAGAAGATGTATAATATTTTTTTAATGGAGAGGAATAAACACAATAAGTCTTGGCATTTTTTAGCTATCTATAGATCAAGGGTTCAAAACATATTGCTACCACTATAGCCTTCTCTCTGACCTCACTTAAAGTTGGCAAAAAAAAAGTGAACTAATGCAACCTTACAAGAGTTGTAAGGTCTCCATCTGACAAACACTTAACCAAAATTGTCGGATTGATGTTCTAATACCATGAGTTAAAACATGCGTAGTACTTAGATGTATTGGGAAAGTGATAACAAAACATAGAAAAGTAAATAAGAGAAGGATTATGAAACAATGCATTCTTATACATATAGTATATCCAATAATGAAATTGACAAAATAACATGGTTAAACATCACAAAAGAGAAAAATGATATTGATAAACAACCACCATAACCATTATTACATTTTATAAATCATTTTATAATAAATAATAAATATTTTTTTATTTATTTAAATACATAGGCTCTCATATCGCCCATTCTTCAATTTGCATTATGCAATAATTTCAAAGACATTTTGCATAGTACAACGATACAATGGGTAGTTATATATTAAGGTAATGATATAGACACTTTATTACTTTCATTTCGATTACAAGCTTAAGTTGGGTTTGCATGCAAGACTTTGAGATATTCTTTTGGTTCATTGTCATTGGTGATATCTATGGGAACTTAGTTAATTCATTTTTGGTTTCATCAACTTGCTAACTACTTTACATTTGGTCATATTAATGAGAATTTAGTTAATTCATTTTTGGTTCTACTAATTTGTTTAAATATTTTACATTTTGTTTTATAAAGATAATTAAGTGATCAAAATTGAGACAATGAAATAAATTAACACTTTGATTGTACTAAGAGAAGATAAGTGTTTTCTATATCTAATACTAAAAAGATTGTAACATCCATCTCATTTGATTAAATTTAATATTTATATATATTAAAAATTAAAAATATTAATAAACATAATGTTTACTAAATAATGTGTATTCATAAATTTTTATATAAATATAAATAACACTATATAATCAATTATTTTAACTATTAACGAAAAAACATTACTATAATATATATATTAAGTAATAATATTTATATATCTATACATAAACATATTTATGTAAATTTATCTTAATTTTAGATCTTTTAAACATCTTATTTTTTGGATCTTCTTAAATACTTAATAAATATGAAGCTAAAATGAATTTATATTAATTCATTATCTATTACAGTTATAAATAAAAAATAATTGCAAAATTCACTTATACAACCCATGTTTTATTTTACATATTTCCAAATAAAAAAAAGAAAAAACTCATAAAACGAGTTGAGATCATAGTTATCATCCTTTTTTTCACACAAAAAAAAACAGATCCATTGTTATTTTATTAGAATCAAGTGTTCTTTCAAGATTACAAAAAGATCTATATGATCTATAGTTTACTAATATCTCCTCAAAATCTTGATAGGTTGTACTATACTATGAGCAAGTTTCTAGAGAGTTGCTATTGACAGTTGTCAATTGCTTTACATATCATATTCTTACTCATCAAAAAAGAAATCGTAAACTTTCATCTAATGTCTAGTTACATTGGAATGTAACATTAGAAAATCAAAAAACTATCTGGGTTTACAACATTTTCTTTGAAGATCTCCTCATAAAAAAACCAACCCAGGGGGTTGTCCAACGCTTTTTTGGAGAGTTGATCTTCCACTGTGTTGAATTCTCTATGAATATGCATGAAGTGAATTCCTTCAAAACTTGCCTTTAAGCATCTTATTTGTTCTTTCTAGCTGTGTAGATAAATCAGGTTCAAATTTGAGCAGTCATTAATCCAGTCAATAGTCACCAACAACCATCAAATTTCTTATGGACAATCTTTGTGCAAAGAAAAGAAGTCCCCAAAGACCCAAAATTTCATCTTTCATATTATTACCTTTACCTCCTGCAAAGTGTGCTTTATAACTATGATCAACACTTAATTTTATAAAAATTCCAACACCATAGTTATCATTAACAATTACACCATCAAATAAACCAATTGGATTTTCATCAAAGAAGATTGAGTTTAGGATAAAATCCACTTTGTCCACTTCTCCAATTCCTTTAAGTTCTTTAATATCAAGTAGAATTCTGGAAATTGTTCTGGAGTCCTCTCTTTGCCAATTTTCAAACAAGATTTTTTTTCTGTACTTCCAAATTCTCCAACTAACTAGAAAGGGTATAAATCTCATCCTTGGATATTTTGTAAACCAATGCAGTAAGTTTCTTTCCATAGTAGAATGCATCTAGGCTTATGAAAAATTGAGGGAGTTTAATATTTCTTTCCATATGTATTGGGTGGCTTCACAATGTATGAACAGATGAGTTGTCGTCTCATCGCCCTTGAGACAAAGAATGCAAACATCATGTCCAATGCCTCCCCTTTTCCTAAAATTTGCACCAGTGAGGATACAATCTTTTAAGAATAACCACATGAAACAAATAAATTTTCTTGGTATATTAACTCTCCAAATAGATTTATAGCACCATCTAGAAACACCATTATGTGAATTACTAGCAATGCATTGATATGTTAAGTCTGCAGTAACTGATCCAAAAGCCTTGTTCCATGACCAAACAATTTTATCATTTGAATTATTAAGTGAAACTCCTTTGCTTTTCAAATTTGCAATGTAATTGTTCCATTCATCTGACAGATCTCCTGATAAACCAAGTTGGTTGGCATTTATCCAATTTTGTGAATTTCTAAGTGTGTTTGGAAAGGCTGCTTGAGCAATGGAAAAGATACCCTGATTATTGAGGAATTGGATTAAGGGTGCATAAAGTTTATATGAAGAATTATTTCCAATGAAAGGATCCTTTCCAATTGTAACTTGATTTATGCTCTCTATTTTCCAAGCCAACCATTGTTTAATGATATGAAAAGAGCTCATAATTTTTTTCCAAATTATAGAGACATTAGAGTACTTGTAGTTTCCTTTCCTTATCCAAGAAGTCAAGTCGACTCCTTTTAAATATTTACCTTTAAGAATTTGACTCCATAGACTATTACCAAATATCCCTCTCCAAAAGCATTTAGCAGCTAATGATTTGGCAAACTAAAAAATGTTCCTTATACCCCATCCACCAAATTCTTTAGAAATTGCAATGTTTTTCCATTTGGATAAATGAAAACATGTTGTTTTGTTTGCTTGTAACAACCCAAAATTATTAATTTTATCATAGTTTTTAATTTAAATTTAATTAATTATTAAAATATATTAATGAGTCTTTTATTATTTTATGTAACACCATGTTTCCCCCAGTCTGTAAAAGTAACTATATTGACGAAGAACTATGGTAAACTCAAAGGTGTGAATGTTGGATTTGATGGACCTTTGTATAAAAGGTCGATGAATGTAAATTATATTATGAATATGTGTTGCATGACTGTTGGGAGGGGGATGTGCTAAAAGAAACCACGATGGATAATGAAGGGTGGTGGAAGGGACCTGGAATGGTTGTGTTAAATTCCACCGAACCAGTACCATACTGGTTTTTACTTGCTCAAAGACCAAGGAAACTCTCTGACCCTAGAATGGATTTCCCGTCAGGATGGTAGGTGGGGAGGCTCCTCAAGAGTTAATGAGGGGATGGGGCGAACAGCCCATCCGTAAAGCTCTCAGACCTGACCACGGACGGGGGAATTCGCACCACACACAATCTTGCAGAGAAGGGAAAGAAAGGAAGTGTGGGAAGGGGTAGAGAAAAGGAGCATGTGCGACAGGGATTGCAAAGGAGAACCGCAAAAACCCTAGAACCACAAGGATTTCTGAACATAGGAGAAGGAGAGTAACTTTCGTCCTCTATTTTTGTCTGTATCGGGAGAAGGAGAGTAACCTTCGTCCTTGACTTCCGTAGAGCTGGAAGTAAGAGATTGAATCTTAGAGCATCGTCGTTTAGCTCGGGGGTGGCTAGTGGTAAATCTGTGTGGAGTCACTGATCCTATGGTTGGGTGGAAACGAGCACCCCTCTCAGTAGTTGCATCATGCTTGTGGTTCTGATAAGTGTTTTATGCCTTATATTTTGAATTGAATATCATGGATGAATGTTATAATTATATGTCATAGTTGATGTCTATGTAAATTAGTTAATTTCAAAGTATGCGTCCATCCCATTGAGAATAGACCCATCTGGTTGACCTTCACAATATTCTAGGATGGCTCCTCGAGAGCACCTTTCCCCGGGAATCACCTCATAACTTTGGAACCATACCGAGCCTTTACCCAGAAACCCGACTAAAATCAGGGATAATTTCCCAAGGACCACATGAAGTTTCATGCGATCCGGGTCTGGAAAACTTGTGCAAGAAAGAGTAGTTCTCTAAGGTTTCGGAGTTGTGGGAGTCTGAAGCTCCGAAAGGTTGAATTTCGTGACCCAAGTTCAGAAAGGATAGTGAATCCAATTATCGAAAGGGAGTATCCCTTCATTTGGTAGACGAACGGATGAGATCCTTTCGAAAATACCCCAAGTCTGTCAGGACCAATGGGTCTAGAGGAGGAGTGCAGGCGTTAACACCTGGACCCCTCCAGCCTTCGCAAGTAGGGATGGAACCGGGACCATAGATCCCAAGATCCATCGGGAGTTATCTAGACCATCGATCTTAACCCTTGTGTAGATGGGAGGATGGACACGTCATAGTCCTAAAAGTCTCGATTTAATTAGGACCATCCATTCAGCAGGGACACGTGGCAGGCGGGTGGCATTTCTCTAACTCGCGACTTGGAGTGGTCAAAGGGTAGGACTGCAAAAACTCACTAGTCATGAATTCACAACATAATCGTGGTTGTTGATCCAGGATTGATCTGGACAGTCGGTTTAGCGTGAATAAGTTTTAGCGTTTCGGCGTCCAGGATACCAAAGGGTAGAATATCTCGGTTTCGCAAGTCATGAAATCCTGGCATACGAAACCCCGACGCGCTCAGTGGGTCGGCCCTGGGTCACAGGACATGGTTGTGTGGTAGAAGAAGGAGGCAGGCACTAGTAATTGGCTAAGGGTCTAACTCGGGGATCGGTATTTCGGGACCCGAGAATTCGAAGAAATGAGAAGTCGAGGGACGTGAAGTCCCGAAATCACAAAACGCGAAATAACCTATGGTTGTAGGCCACGGTCACAACATCGTGGTCGTGTGGAGGAGGGTCACGTCGTGATCATAGGTGAGAGGGCTAGCACGCTCTAGGCCCCTTAATCGCTTTCGAGACTGAAGGAGATGAAGAGGTTGGGACGCCTTACATTGGGATCCCTGATGTCACAAAATGTGATGAGCCTTTTAAACTAAGCCTATGGTCGCAGGTCTCGATCATGAGGTCGAGGATGAGGAATGAGATAGTCTGTGCTAGGCCCCTGTAGGAATTTGGGAATTCTGTCCTTTGAGAAAAAGGAAAAGGCGAAAATGTTGTTATGTCACCGTGGGTGTGTGACAAATTGGTATTAGAGAATGGTTACAACACTTGGCCTACTTGGGCTCATGAACGAGTCACGTAGAAACTCCGTTTGAATTGCTCTTAAAAATAGTAACCCTCTATATTAACCCCCTTTACCAAAAGTCAAAGTTAAGAATTTTATTAAAGAAAAGAATCAAATCCCTATTGTGTGTATGCATTTGAGAAATGTGAATTTATGTATTGGTTATGAACAAATATAATGTTCGCTAACAACAAGTGTTTTGTCTACATGCAAGTGAACAATCAACCGCGGGAAAACTACAAACGTATAGAATGGTGATGCACCACGAGTGGGGGACGACTCCCATAATAGAGATGAAGAGTCTGATGAAAGGATGGTTGTAGAGACCCCTCTGGATCTAGCTGAGATTGTGAGGAGTCTCATGACCGAGCTACAAAGCTGCAAGGCCGACAACGAGATGTTGATAAAAGAGCAAGAGAAGCAAAAGGAAATTAATGCAGTCTTGTTGTAGAGTTTATCCGACATACAAAGACAACTGCAGCATGGACTTGACACTAGTCATGAGCATCGACGATAGACAAAGAAGAGTCGAAGTCCACATGAGATACAAAAACATGTCCTTTTGAGTGGCTACACTGAGAAGAGCACCTCGTGGAAGGCCCACCCCGAAGATAGGGGACGAGCGTTGGATGTTTCCTCTGAAAAGGAAACTGGCGACTCAGAGGGATATTCTAGTAGAAGAACTAGTTCATATTCCCAAAGAAAAAGGAAAAAGAGAAAGCATTCCAAAGGTCATAATCTTGAAGAATTCAAGAAGGCCAAACCATCCTCTTTCAACGATGAGATAAAGAGAGGAGAGGAAGTGGAGGCCTGGCTGCTTGGACTAAAGAAGTATTTCAGAGTCCATGACTTCTTGGGAAACTTGAAGGCATGAGTAGCCACTTTCAACCTGAATGGAAAGGCTTCCATTTGGTGGGAAGACCTTAAGAATGTAAAAGGGATTCACGAAGAAGACCTATCTTGGGAACAGTTTGAAAGATACTTCAGGAAGAAGTATCTGTCATAAAAGTATTTTGATGAAAAGACTAAATAATTCTATGAACTCAAGCTGGGGAAACTCACTGTAGAAGAATATGTCAACAGATTTCTTGAGCTGCTGAGGTACATACCCTACATAAAAGAAGAAAAGGAAAAGGTGCAACGATTTATCAGTGGGCTACCTAAGGACTATCAGAACAGGATTGAGTTTGATGAGTCGAGGACCCTAGAAGACACTATCTGAAAGGCAAGATATTGTTATGAACAGTTTGGGCTTCGGACAGAACCTCGCGAAGGTTGGAAGCAGAAGAATGGTTCGGGATTCTAGAAAAAGGGGTTTAAATCCCCAAGATTTAAAAACTATAAAAAGGATACAAGGATGAGCTTTCCTACCCGAAGTGTACACCAACAAAATTTCGCCTCCCAGAGCGGAAATAAGCCTTTTGGGTCAACCCCCAGAAAGACTAATAATCCAAAGAAAGAACCCTTGAAATGCTAGGGTTGTGGAGAAGAACATCCACTGAGGGATTGTCTGCACCGACAACAAAACAGTAGGATAATTTACAAATGTCCAAGAGGCTACCACCATCAATGACGTGGCCAGGAGTATGTCACGAATTTATGCAGTCATGGATAATAAACAAGTTGACCACCAAGCTTCAGTGGTGGAGATGGAAGGTATGATCACTAACCACCTAGTGTCTATTCTAATTGACCCTGGTTCAAATTTGAGTTATATAGCCCCTCAGGTTGTTGATAAGTGTAAATTGTAGCCACATAAACATGCCAAACCATGGTTGGTACAGTTATCCACTGGCACCAAAAGAAAGGTAGCGGAGGTCATACCAGCTTGCCAATTCACTATGGGTGAATTCTCTACCCAAGCAACCCTTAACATACTACCCCTAGGATCATATGACCTGTTGATTGGCATGGACTGACTAGCCGCATATAAAGCCAGAATGGATTGTTACCATAAAACCTTAGAATGTGTAAGTGAAGAAGGAAGGAGGATAACCATTCAAGGGATCTAGAAACCTATCTCGGTGAGATGAATATCAACCCTTCAAATGAGAAAGTATTTCAAAAAGGGATGCCCACTATATGCGATACAGGTGTTGGAATCGGTTGAGGACGAAAAACCAAGCCTCGAAGACCACCCCATACTAAGGGAATTTAGAGATGTGTTTCCAAAACAGGTATCGGGTCTACCTCCAAGAAGGGACNTGTCTAGGACACCCTACAGGATGAGCACACCCGAGCTAGTTGAGCTTAAATTACAACTAAAAGAAATGATGGACAAAGGCTTTATCTAGCCCAGTGTGTCTCCATGGGGAGCACCAGTCCTGTTCCTGAAAAATAAAGATGGTACCCTCCGACTGTGCATAGATTATAAACAACTCAATAAGGTAACCATAAAGAACAAGTACCCCTTACCCCAGATCGATGACTTGTTTGATCAATTGGGAGGTGCTTCCATCTTCTCCAATATTGACTTGAGATCTAGATACCATCAAGTCGGAATTAAGGGTGAAGACATCCACAAAACCGCCTTCATAACAAGATATGGTCACCACGAGTTTGTGGTAGTACCATTTGGATTAATCAATTCCCCTGCCACTTTTATGTGCTTGATGAACAATGTTCTCAGCAAATTCCTAGACAAATTTGTACTGCTTTTAATTGATGATATCTTAATCTACTCTAAGAATAGAGAGGAACATGAGGAACATCTTATAATTGTGCTTCAAGTGCTAAGAGAACATCAGCTCTATGCCAAGTTTAGCAAGTGTGATTTCTTCCAGAAGCAAATACATTACTTGGGCCATGTCATATCTAAAGAAGGGGTAGCAGTAGACCCTAACAAGATCAGGTATATCATGGAATGGCCTACCCCAAAGGACGTTTCAGACATCAGATCCTTTATGGGCTTAGCGGGATACTATAGGAGATTTATAAAAGGATTCTCCAATATTGGTTGTCCAATCACTACCCTCCAGAAGAAGGGAGTTAAATTCTTTTGGACCCCAAAATGTGATGAAAGGTTTCATACCCTAAAACACCTATTGACCCATGCACCCATGCTAAAGATCGTCGATCCCGAAACTAACTTCCTCGTGTGCACTGATGCCTGCAAGGAAGGGATCGGAGGAGTCCTTATGCAAGAAGGAAGCGTATTCTGCTATGAATCCCGAAAATTGAATGAGCATGAAGTCAACTATGTGACCCATGATCTAGAATTGGCTGCCATAGTGCACGCCTTGAAAATGTGGAGGCATTACCTTCTGGGTAGGAAATTTGTACTTATGGAAGACCACTGTGGATTGCGACACCTGTTTGACCAACCAAAACTCAATGCTAGAAAAGCTAGGTGGATGGCCCTTCTTAGCGAGTTTGATTTCGAAATCAAACATATCAAGGGAAAGGAAAATAAGGTGGTTGGTGCCCTTAGAAGAAGTATGAAAACAATTCATCTAGCAGTGGTGAGCACCTGTGAGACCAACGTCAGGGAAAGAGTTAAGAATGCACAAGAAATAGACACATTCTTTCAGACCGTGAAATCATACCTGGAGAAAGAACCCGCAGGGCTAAAGTACGAAGGCTACCAGATGTTAGATGGAGGTCTACTAACTTACAGAAACAAATTGTATATTCCAAATTGTGACGACTTGAAGAGGTTCATAATGGATGAACTACATAAAAGACCGTATACCGGTCACCCAGGATACCATAAGATGATCACGGCCACCACGAAACAATTCTATTGGCATGGATTTAAGAAAGACATATCTAAGTATTTAGCCAAAGGTATAGAATGCCAACAAGTTAAAGCAGAACACCGACACCCAGCAGGATTATTACAACCTCTACCAATCCCGAAATGGAAATGGGAGACCATCTCCATGGATTTCATCATCGGATTACCAACATCGGCCAGGTAGAATGACGCCATCATGGTAGTGGTGGATAAATTGAGCAAGTCCGCTCATTTTATCCCCGTCAAATCGACTTGCAAGGCAATAGACATTGCCAACATATTCATGAAGGAGATATTTAGACTACATGGCATGCCTAAGGAGATTGTGTCTAACAGAGACACAGAATTTACCTCAAAATTTTGGAAATCCTTGATGGCTGGTCTAGGGACCAAATTATTTTTCAGCATAGCCTATCATCCTCAAACCGATGGACAGACAGAAAGAGTGAACCAAATATTAGAATACATGTTAATGATGCATGTAATGCATCAACCTAAAAAGTGGGAATATTACCTGCCACTAGTGGAATTTGCCTACAACAACGTCTACCAAGAATCACTAAATATGAGCGCTTTCGAAGTCCTCTATGGTAGGTCGTGAAACACTCCAGTCAGTTGGAGTAATCCCATAAACATAATTACTATTGGACCCGGCATGTTGAAAGAAATGGAACAACAAGTGATTTAGATAAAAAAAAATCTGAAAGTCGCTCAGAACAAACAGAAAATTTACGCCGACAGAAAGAGAACCCCTAGAGAATTCAAATATATCTCAGACTTAGGCCCAGGAAGAGTTCCCTGAGGATGGAATCTTGTGCCAAGTTGGCACCTCGATATTGTAGACCCTTTGAAGTTCTAGATAGAGTGGGGCCTGTAGCCTATAAGCTAGCACTTCCTCCCATAGTGAAAGCACATAATGTTTTCCATGTTTCATTGTTGAAGAAATATGTACATGATTATGATCATATAATTGACTAGTCTGTGATCCAGGTGGAATCAGAGGGAGAATTCCTGCCATAACTTCTATGCATACTGGAGAGAAAGGAAACCCCACTCAGGAACCGAACCATTGCACAGGTCAAGGTGCAGTGGAAACATTTTGGCCCCGATGAGGCTATGTGAGAAATGGAAGATGCCATGAAACAGGCATATCCGATTTTGTTTACTTATGTACATACACGTCATAATTGATAGATAGAACATCGAGGACGATGTTCCTTTAAGGGGTAGGGAATTGTAACACCCTTTTTTTCCTAGTCTGTAAAAATAACTATATTGACGAAGAACTATGGAAAACTCAAAGGTGTGAATGTTTGATTTGATGGACCTATGTATAAAAGGTCGACGAATGTAAATTTATTATGAATATGTGGTTCATGGCTGTTGGGAGGGGGATGTGCTAAAAGAGACCACGATGGACAATGAAGGGTGTTGGAAGGGACCTAGAATGGTTGCATTAATTTCCACCGAACCAGTACCATACTGGTTTTTACTTGCTCAAATACCAAGGAAACTCTCTGACCCTGGAATGAATTTCCCATCAGGATGGTAGGTGGGGAGGCTCCTCAAGAGTTAATGAGGGGATGGGGAGAACCGCCCATCCGTAAAGCTCTCATACCTAACCACAAATGGGGGAATTCGCGCCACACGAAATCTTGCAAAGAAGGGAAATAAAGGAAGTGTGGGAAGGGGTAGAGAAAAGGAGCATGCGCAACAGGGATCGCAGAGGAGAACCGCAAAAACCCTGGAACCACAGGGAATTCTGAACACAGGAGAAGGAGAGTAACTTTCATCCTCAATTTTTGTCTGTATCAGGAGAAGGAGAGTAACCTTCATCCTTGAATTTTGTTGAGCTGGAAGTAAGAGATTGAATCTTAGAGCATCGTGGTCTAGCTTGGGGGTGGCTAGTGGTAAATCCATTTGGAGTCACTGAGCCTACGGTTGGGTGGAAACAAGCACCCCTCTTAGCATTTGCATCACGCCTTCTGGTTCTGATAAGTGTTTTATGCCTTATATTTTGAATTGAATATCATGGATGATTGCTTATACTTATATGCCATAGTTGATGTCTGTGTAAATTAGTTAATTTCAAAGTATGTGTCTATCCCGTTGAGAATAGACCCATCTGGTTGACCTTCATAATATTCTAGGATGGCTCCTCGAGAGCACCTTTCCCCGGGAATTGCCTCATAACTTTGGAACCATACCGAGACTTTACCCAGAAACCCGATAAAATCAGGGATAATTGCCCAAGAACCATCTGAAGGTTCATGTGATCCGGGTTTGGAAAACTTATGTAAGAAAGAGTAGTTCTCTAAGGTTTCAAATTCATGGGATTTTGAAGCTCCGAAAGGTTGAATTTCTTGACCCAAGTTCAGAAAGGATAGCGAATCCAATTATCGAAAGGGAGTATCCCTTCATTTGGTATACGAACGGATGATATCCTTTCAGAAATACCCCAAGTCTATCAGGACCAATGGATCTAGAGGAGGAGCGTGGGTGTTAATGCCTCGACCCCTCCATCCTTTGCAAGTAGCGATGGAACCAGGACTGTAGATCCCAGGATCCATCGGGAGCTATCTAGACTGTCGATCTTAACCCTTGTGTAGATGGGAGGATGGACTTGTCATAGTCCTAAAAGTCCCGATTTAATGAGGACCATCCATTCAGCAGGGACACGTGGCAGTCAGGTGGCATTTCACTAACTCACGACTTGGAGTGGTCAAAGGGTAGGACCGCACAAACACACTAGTCGCGAATTCGTGGCGTAATCATGGTTGTTTATCCAGGAGTGATATGGACCGTCGATTTAGCGTGAATGAGTTTCGGCATTTGGACATCCGGGAGACCAAAGGGAAGAATCTCTCGGTTTTGCAAGTCGTGAAATTCGGGCATACGAAACCCCGACGTGCTCAATGGGTCGACCCTAGGTCACAGGATAGGGTCGTGTGGTAGAAGGAGGAGGCAGGCGCTAGTAGTTGGCTAAGGGTCTAACTTGGGGATTGGTATTTCGGGACCCGAGAATTTGAAGAAATGAGAATTCGAGGGACGTGAAGTCCCGAAATCGCGAAACGCGAAATAACCTATAGTTGTAGGTCGTGGTCACAACATCGTGGTCGTGTGGAGGAGGGGCACGTCATGATCATAGGTGAGAGGGCTAGCATGCGCTGAGCCCCTTAATCACTTTCGAGACTGAAGGAGATGAAGAGGTTGGGGTTCCTTGCATCGGGAGCCCCGATGTTGCAAAATGCGATGAGCCTTTTAAACTAAGCCTATGGTCGCGGGTCTCGATCACAAGGTGGAGGATGAGGAATGAGCTAGTCTACGCTAGGCCCCTGTTGGAATTTGGGAATTCTGTCCTTTGAGAAAAAGGCAAAAATTTTGTTATGTCGTCATGGGTGTGTGACATTTTATTATTAAAAGGTGGGTGAAGTAATTAATGGGGGGATAAGGTTGTTGGGGAATTAATGGGGGGATAAG
>JASDQU010013673.1:187532-201465 GCA_032191745.1 Picea mariana
TTAATTAGTCTTTTATTATTTTATTATTAAAAGGTGGGTGAAGTAATTAATGGGGGGATAAGGCTGTTGGGGAATTAATGGGGGGATAAGGTTGTTAGGAATTAATGGGGGGGATTTGAGAGAGGAGGATAAAGAAGAAGGGGAGGACTTGGAAGGGGGATCTTATTTCTGTTTGAAGATTTCTGAATTTCAAAAGGGGGAGAGGACGAGGAGGAAATGGGAGGAATGATTTTGGGGAGCTCTCACTGTTGTTGCTGGGAATTTTGGGCTCGAGTGCCAGGAAACCACAAGGATTCCTAGAGCTAGAGAGCCGAAGAGGTTATTCCTAGTTGGTTGGGAGGTTAATATTCAGTCTGGGCAAGAACAAGAACATGATCAGACAAAAAATGGACTAGATAACCAACCTGTAGGTGGAGGTATGTATTATGTTGTTGTTATCATTATTCTATTGTTACTGCTGATATTAATAAGTTGTTATTGTTTATTACTGGTTTATTCCAAGTATAAGAAAATCATGAAATAAATTCTAAACTAAATTTCAGTCATTTCAGTAGGAGATTGTTGAAAATATTTATTTATTTTGAGTCATGAAATAGGTAGGCTTTATATTGCTCCTCTTCATAAAAAAATTGCCATAAGTTGTTGAATTTTGTGAAAAGTAGAGGCAGGAACCTTCACTAAATTGAGCCAGTACACATGAATACTTTGGAGCACATATTTCACTAAAACCAATCTTCCACGTAGAGAGAGCCACTGATATGTCCAATTGTTAATTCTCTTTACAATATTCTCAATCAGCCAATTCCAATCCACTAATTTGTATCCATTTGGTTTTAAACAAAAACCTAAATATTTCATACCTTCCTCAAGGTTTATGAATTGAATGCTGAAATCTAAGATTATTCTTTGTTTAAGACTGGGATCAATGTTTTGTGCTAGAAAAACTAATTTTGATAGTTTACCTCCATACATGATGTTGTACAAAATATTGCTAAAATTGATTTGAATTCCAGTCAGGCTTTATAATTCCTACCCCCAAGGATTAAGACATCATCTATGAAACAAAGATGTGTCACAATGATTGCGGTGGAAACTTTAAGGCCATGAAAGGACCCTTATTCAACAACTTTCCTCAATAATCTACTAATACATTCTACTACCAGAATAAATAGTAGAGAAGAAAGGGGACAACCCTATCAGAATCCGCGATGACTTTTGAAGAAATATGTCGGGTACCATTGATTAAAACTGAAATATTTATTGAGGTAATACAAGCCATGATCCATTGGGAGATCTCCCAATTTAATCCAATCTGAGTTAACAACAACCTGAGAAAATTCCATCTTACCTTATCATAAGATTTTTTCAGATCTAACTTGAGAATAATGGTGATTAGTTTCTTTGTATTAGCAAAGTGTAAGCATTCTTGTGATATGCCAACATCATCGAAAATTAATCGGTCCTTTAAGAAGCCAAACTTCTCATGTGAAATACAAATTGCTAGCTTTGTTTTTATCCTTGTAGCAGTAATCTTAGAAATGACTTTGTATACAAAATAACAAAGTGTGATTGGCCTGAAATCATGAAAATTCCTTGGTTTATTTACTTTGGGAATAAGTGTGAAGAAAGTGGCATTGGGTGAACCCAGAATAAAGCCAAACACTCTGGATTCTTTAACATCCTTGTGAAGATCCTCCCCCAAGATCTCGAAAAAAGACTGAAAAAGTTCTTTTGTCCAACCATCGGGGCCCGGGATTTTGTCTTTAGGCATCTTGAAAACTATATCCTTAACTTCATTAAGTGTAATTGATTTTCCGATATCATCACAATCTGATTCACTAAATAATTTTGGCATGTGTTCTAGTACCTTGATCTGGCTACGAGTATCTTCTGACTCAATGGATCTATATTGGGATTTGAAGTGCTTCAAAGAAATATTTTTAATTTCAGATTCAAATGAATGGAGGACACCTGATTCATATTCAATATCCCAAATTGTATTCTGCGATCGCCTCATAGTGGCATATTTATGGAAAAATTTAGTATTCGTATCTCCACTGTTGAGCCAAATAGCTCTACTTCTGAGTCGCCAAGTATCTTCTTCAACTGCAAGTATATTTTCTTTTTCCTGCTTCAGAACCTTAAGAATGTCCAGATCAACTTGCTAAAAAATCTGTGTCGGACACTTATCAAATATTTCTGCCATCTTTGATTCAATTTGGATCAGATCCGATTGCAATTGTGTTTTCTTATCTCTCTATCAATGGATCACCGCTTTCTTTAAGTTCTTTAATTTTGAGCACAGTTGTTGGATAGTGGAGGAATTCGACCAATGACTCATGTAGTTCTATGTTTGCTTGATGAGTGGAGCAAAATCCTGATCCTTGATCCAGGTAGAGTTGAATTTAAATGGTGGCAAAGATTTTTGAGAGAAGGAGTCCAGTTGGAGGGAGATCGGACTATGATCCGAGATGGTAGATTTGATTACCCAAGATCTAACCTCGTTGTTGTTGTTGTATAGGGAATCATCAAGGAGGAAGTAATCCAGTCTCTTCGCTATACCAGCGGACCCAACTCTGCCATTCCACCAAGTAGGAGTAATTTTAGTAGGCTGGACATCCACTAAACCAGAGGAGTGAATGAGACTTGTGAAGAAGTTTGAGAGAGGGTCAAATCTGGCTGAAGCACCCCAAAATTACCTCGTAGAGAGTGTGAAATTGAGATCTTCACCCACTATAATTCCTTCTTCATTCAATAAACCAGACTGAATAATAGGGAGCCATAATAGTTCCCTATCCATATAGGGGGCATAACAATTGAGAAGTCTAACTTTATCCGTTGATTGTTGTTACACATGAAATTTGCACACCTAGGTACTTCGCCCTAAGTGTCGTAAGTGTCATATAAGTGTCTCATACACCTTGACACCATTGAATAACCTATGTCACAATCTCTAGTCAATGTGGAGGAGGGATATATTACATGAAGGCCAAAATACCAAGTGCACATGAATTATTATTAATATTCATGAAAAATAAATTAATTAAATGTGACAATCAAGTGCACATGAATTATTATTAATATACATGAAAAAAAAATTAATTAAGTGTGAGAATCCACCTCACATTTGGTTTCCTATATTTTAGGGAAGGTGGAGGATCTCATGGATGGTTGAAATATTTCCTCCTTAAAATCCTTGAGAGATATTTCCACCCCTAAATCCTTAAGAGATATTTTCTCCCTAAATATCTTTCAGATCCCTTTTTAGTGGATCCGATGAGTGATCCTCTCCATGGTGGTTAAGCCTCCAAATCCTATATAATGAGAGCTTTCCATGGAGGAGGATAGAGGTTTAGAGATACCAAACTTATGATCTTATGAGAAAAGGCATATTGGAGGTATCAAACCTATGGTCTTGGGAGAAAGATTTAGGATGCCAAACCTATGATTTTGGGGGCTTTGTGCAAGGGTTGGACGAGGAGGACTTGGAGAGACTGTTGTGACTTCATCTATGGTTTGTAAGTATCTCTTTTGTATTCTCATTAATACATGTGCTTGGCCTGTTTCCTTCAAGTTTGTGTACATTTGTATGGACTTGTCTCTTTGGATAAATCTAGTTTTAAACTAATCATGCTAGAATATGAAGTATGTTTTGTCTTCGTTGTTTATTGGATTGTGGGACTCGTTGGAGGACATGAAGATCAAGCTCAACCTGGACTAAGCGAGGACAAACTTCATAAAATGGTACTCATACTTTCTTCCTCTTCTCTATTGACTAGTTTAGCTATGTTTAAAGGAAAGTCAGTGTTCAAAGTTAGCACTTTTTTGTCTTGGTCATAGGGGTCTAAGATCCAAGAGGGAATTCATCTGTCCACAGGGTAATTTTCCTACAACAGAAATTGGTGACTCCATTGGGGATTCACCAATTTCTATTGTAGGAAAATTCCCCGCACGAGAGGGAATCTTTCCCTTCTTCTGACTTAGATCCGGTAGTTGACATGGTCATCTCTTCAATAGGGATATTAGAGCCAGATATCCCTACCCTTATCGAGGTCGTCAACATGTATTCCTTCCAGATTACTTTTCTTCCATCTAGTGCAGATCTCTTGAAATCCATGATTGACCTTTGTCCCTTGACATGTATTCATTCTAGAGCATTGTCCACTTGGAAGCCATGCTCAAGGAGAGGTCATGAGCATAGTTTTTCCTCTTTGTAGCAAGCTCATTAAAAAATGAAACATAAGCAATGAGCACAGTTTTGCTTCTCTGTGGCACGCTCATTAAAAAATGAAACAGAGGTTAAGAGCATAGTTTCGCTTCTCTGTGGAAAACTCATTAAAAAATGAAACAGAGGTCATGAGCATAGTTTTACTTCTTTGTGACAAGCTCATTAAAAAATGAAACATAAGCTACGAGCATAGTTTCGCTTCTTTGTAGCAAGCTCGTTAAAAAATGAAACAAAGGTTACAATCATAGTTTCACTTCTCTGTAGCAAGCTCGTTAAAAAATGAAACAGAGGTCACAAGCATAGTTTTCCTCTCTATGGAAATCTCATTAAAAAATGAAATAGAGGTCACGAGCATAGTTTTCCTCTCTGTGGAAAGCTCATTAAAAAATGAAACAGAAATATGGGGATTGAACCTGGAGCCATGAGCATAGTTTTTCTTCTTTGTGGCAAGCTCATTAAAAAATGAAACATGCGTCTTGAGCATAGTTCTTTTCCTGTGTCAATTTCGTTAAAAAATGAAACAATCACCTCTCCCTCCAAGTCAAGTGTTTTCACTAGATCTGGTAGATATTGAGTCGAGTCTTTAGCTAGATATCGTAGATGTCAAGTCAAGTCTTTCGTTAGGTCTCGTATTTGAACCTTCATTTCATCTACCCTTATCCTTTTTCTCCATCTAGTACAGAAATCGGTGACACCCTCAAAGTCGGTGAATGAATTGAAGCTTCGGGGGGCATGTCTCCAGCCTTTGATTATCATTCTGGATTTATGCCGCTATCTTTCCAAGCTGGGGGCAGAGTACCAACCATCCATGGGTATCCCAACCTTTGGAAATTACGTTGGGAATTTACAAGCATAGTTTAATTTTGTTTCAAGCTTGTGTAAAAATGAAACCAATATCGATCTTAGTCTTTGTTCTTTCTCGTGCTTGTAAAAACATGAGAATGTGACTGAGTAAAATTTTATCACTTTTTTGGACTCGTAAAGGTTATACGAAAAAGGAACCCTCGGGAGTCTCCTTTAATCTCTTTTCAGACTCTCTAAACATGAAAAGATTGTCAAGTGATCTTGCTGCCTTTCACACTTGTTAAAAGGTTTGAAAAGGCATCTTTTGAGTGGTAGTTTATGTCTTTTTCGGCCTTGTGAGACTACAATTACGAAAAATGACAACCCTGGAGTCACCTTTAATTCTTTTAAGACTCTCTAAACATGAAAACCCACCGATTTTTCCTTCTCTGGACTCGTTAAAAATCACACATTGAAGGGCCCATATGGGAATGAACCCTTACTTCATCCAGTTCATTAAACAAAGGAAGAGGGACTTATCGAAGGTGAGTTATATCGAGCATGTGTTATCCTCCTTGAGCTCGTAAAAATAAAAAGAGGTACTCGTCCATCTGGATGGGGGAAAAATTGAAGGAAGCAAGCCAAGCCATTTTTCGGAATCATCACAGGTCACTCTTGTAGTCGCCCTTGAACACGACACATTATCTTCACATACATTTCAACCTGTTGAACCTATGCACTAGACCAATCCTCTAAGTTTCTTTACTCCTTTGGGTCACCCGACGAAAGTCACAGTATCCAGTGAATCATTTTTTGGTCCATGTCATGTTTCTGTTGTTTGTGCCTCAATGTTCAAGGGAAGTATCTACCTCGAGAGTCAACCATCACAAATTTCCAATTTCATTACCTGTGTCAGTCCATACTCATTTGATTCACCATATTACATATCTATGTCAGTTTCGTGTCGTTGATGGGGGATACATCAAGGCCCTCCTTCGATGAGTCTTTTCCTGTCGACTTCAACACATTATCCAGGACTTAGACTTAGAAACCAGTTAGTACCTTGGGACCTGCATGCCTCAATGGCAGGCCTCCTCACTTTTGACAGTGGTTTTACATCATTGACCTCTGAACGGATGATTCCACGAATGTTAGGCTTCAACTCATCTATTCACATTCATTGGGTTGTACTAGGGTACTTTGGGATTCATTGACATCACTGGTGATTTCCCTTGCACTTGTTAACGGTTTACCTCAATGATCGGTAATCAAGTATTTTCTACCATGTTCGACATCAAAACATCTATTCACATGGATAGATTCATACCACGTCGGGATGGGGAAGAAGACCCTAGGTTGAGTGTTCACTCTGATGTCTACTTTACCCAGACTACGAAAGGAGATCATTTGAGCACATTGATATATATATTTTCACATAGATCCACTTTGTATTGGTCTGTGGCTATGTTTTGTCATCTCCTAGATCCACTTTGTAATCCTCGTGGCTACGATCAGTTCATGTCATGGAAGTATAGATCCACATTGTATCTTTGGTGGTTATACCCTTAAGTCAATATGATTATGGATCCGCAGTTTATTTGATGGTGGCCATACCTTAAAAGTCCTTTATCACTCAAGCATAGGTATTCATGCCTTGGGTTTGAAACATATCATAAAATTTGTCTAATGGTTGTTTGTAGCTTCTTCCAGGTTCTCCAACTCCACACCCTTGAATTAAATATTTGTAAAGTGTTTTGACCATCATTCTCTCTTATGACCTCACACTTTAGGGGTCATTCTGTTACACATGAAATTTTCACACCTAGGTACCTCACCTTAAGTGTCGTAAGTGTCATATAAGTGTCTCATACACCTTGACACCATGGAATAACTTATGTCACAATCCCTAGTCAATGTGGAGGAGGGATATATTACATGAAGGCCAAAATACCCAGTGCACATGAATTATTATTAATATTCATGAAAAAAAAATTAATTAAGTGTGAGAATCCACCTCACATTTGGTTTCCTATTTTTTAGGGAAGGTGGAGGATCTCATAGATGGTTGAAATATTTCCTCCTTAAAATCCTTGAGAGATATTTCCTCCCCTAAATCCTTAAGAGATATTTTCTCCCTAAATATCTTTCAGATCCCTTTTTAGTGGATCTGATGAGTGATCCTCTCCATGGTGGTTAAGCCTCTAAATCCTATATAATGAGGGCTTTCCATGGAGGAGGATAAAGGAGTTTAGAGATACCAAACTTATGATCTCATGAGGAGAGGCATATTGTAGGTATCAAACTTATGGTCTTCGGAGAAAGATTTAGGATGTCAAACCTATGATTTTGGGAGCTTTGTGCAAGGGGTTGGACAAGGAGAGCTTGGTGAGGATACTACATTTGTATCTACACTTTGTAAGAACCTTATTTTGTTCTCATTAATACATGTTCTTGGAATGTTTCCTTTAAGATTGTGTATATTTGCACGAGCTTGTCTTTTGGATAAATCTAGCTTTAAACTAATCATGGTAGAATAGAAAGTATGTTTTGTCTCCATTGTTCATTGGATTGTAGGACTCGTTAAAGGACTTGGAGATCAAGCTCAACTTGGACTGAGAGAGGACAAACTTCGTAAAAAGGTACTCATACTTTATTCCTCTTCTCTATTGACTAGTTTAGCTATGTTTAAAGGAAAGTCAGTGTTCAAAGTTAGCACTTTTCTGTCTTGTTCATAGGGGTCTAAGATCCAAGAGGGAATTCACCTGTCCGCAAGGGAATTTTCCTACAACAGAAACAAAGGATATGAACACAAATTTTTGCTTCTCTGTGGCAATCTCGTTAAAAAATGAAACAGAGGTTACGAGCATGGTTTTGCTTCTCTATGGAAAGCTCGTTAAAAAATGAAACATAGGTCATGAGCATAGTTTTAATTCTCTATGGCAAGCTCGTTAAAAAATGAAACAAAAGCTACAAGCATAGTTTTCCTCTCTGTAGCAAGCTCGTTAAAAAATGAAACAAAAATCTGGGGATTGAACACAGAAGCTATGAGCATAGTTTTGCTTCTCTGTGGAAAGCTCATTAAGAAATGAAACAAAGGTCCTGAGCATAGTTCTTTTCCTATGTCAAGCTCATTAAAAAATGAAACAATCACCTCTCCCACCAAGTCGAGTCTTTTCACTAGATCTCGTAGATGTCAAGTCGAGTCTTTCGTTAGGTCTCGTATTTGAACCTTCATTTCATCCACCTGTATCATTTTTCTCCATCTAGTACAAAAATTGGTGACAACCTCAAATTCGGTGAATGAATTGAAGCTTGGGGGGGCATGTCTCCATCCTTTGATTATCATTATGGAGTTATGCCGCTATCTTTTCAAGCTGGGGGCAGAGTACCAACCATCCATGGGTATCCCAACCTTTGGAAATTATGTTGGGAATTTACAAGCATACGTTTAATTTTGTTTCAAGCTTGTGTAAAAATGAAACCAATACCGAGCTTAGTCTTTATTCTTTCTCGTGCTCGCAAAAACATGAGAATGTGACTGAATAAACTTTTATCACTTTTTCGAACTTATAAAGGTTATACGAAAAAGGAACCCCTTGGAATCTCCTTTAAGCTCTTTTCAGACTCTCTAAACATGAAAAACCCTCGATTTTTCCTTCTCTGGACTCGTTAAAAATTACACATTGAAGGGCCCATATGGGACCGAACCCTTACTTCTTTTAGTTCGTTAAATAAAGGAAGAGGAACTTACCGAAGGTGAGTTATATCGAGCATGTGTTATCCTCCTAGATCTCATTAAATTAAAAATAGGTACTCATCTATCTGGGTGGGGGAAAAATTGAAGGAAGTGGGTCAAGGTTTTTGAGAATCCTTTATGGCAACTTTTGTCACCCTTGAACATGGCATTTGTTTGCGTCTTGTCTTACAGTTGGGTAATCCGCTTGTCTCCGAGTCATACCAATTCCATGTGTCTCCATACTTTTTCGTCCAGTCAAAGAGTTCTCTTATTTTCGACACATTACATTTTGGTACTCGTCGAGTCAATGCTGCCAAGTTAGTTGTCATGCCTCATCATGTTCAAGGGAAGTTTTCACTTCAAACCATCCATCTGCAATATTTCCAGTTTCCATTTCTTGTGTCAATCCATACTCATTTGATTCACCATCTTACATCACTTTCCTATGTCAATTTCATGTCGTTGATGGGGGATACATCAAGGCCCTCCTTCGACAAGTCTTTTCCTGTCGACTTCAACACATCATCCGAGAATTAGACTTAGAAACCAATTAGTACCTTGGGACATGCATGCCTCAATGGCAGGCCTCCTCGCTTCCGACGGTGGGTTTACATCATTGACCTCTGATCGGATGATTCCACGAATGTTCGACCTCAACTCATTTATTCACATTCGTTGGAATGTAGTAGGGTACCTTGGGAGTCATTGACATCATTGGTGATTTCCCTCACACTTGTTAACGATTTACCTCAATGACCGGTAATCAAGTGGTTTCTACCATGTTCGACATCAAAACATCTATTCACATGGATAGATTCGTACAACATTGGGATTGGGAAGAAGACCTTGGGATGAGCATTCACTTTGTTAAACTGCTTTGCCCAGGCTACGAAGGAGATCATTTGAGCATGCTGATATATAGACTGTTACATAGATCCACATCATATTGGTCCATGGCTATGTTTTATCATCTCATATCTCCACTATGTATTTCTCGTGGCTACGATGATTTCATGTCATGGAGGTATGGATCCACATTGTATCTTTGTTGGCCATATCCTTAGGCAAGAGGTGCCATAAGCCTAAACCTTTTTTAAAATTCAAAGTATGAAATCGTGGAGCGGCTTTGTTTTTTTAAATAAAAAGGGGAGTTTCATATTACTTAGCTTTTGGAGTACAAAAATGTCACATGGTAATAGTCTGCTACATGTTTCGCTAAATTAGCGGAAACCGGAATAAGTGGCAGACTGTGATGTCATTATTCAAAATAGCAATTCGCCATTTGCTCTGCCAAACGGAAACCAGAGCAGGTGGTGGATTCGAGTTCTTGTTGAAATGTGTTATGTATCTAAGAAAGACTATCAACTGAAAAAAGATGCATCTAAGAAAGACTATCAACTGAAAAAAGATGGCAGGACTGTAAAACTGCATAATCTCAGAGCGGCCAGGGTGATGGAGTGCAAGGGAGAAATGGAGCCAACTTCATCTGAGTGGGAGTGAAAAGTCAAGGCCCGGCATGACCACTGTACCGATCCCCCCACTGCAATTACACCTTGTGGCCGCCATATTTCTCATGCGAAGGAGTTGTCCTCCCCTTCTCGGTAGACAGTAATGGCCTCCCTCCATTCAAGAATGAGGTGAAGGGTGCCGACATGCCATATTAATGGCTTGGGTCTGGGGCAAGCTACGTGGCACCCCATCCGAGAGGTGGAACGACTTTGTTGATAGAATTGAATTTATGAGTTTCCTTATTATAAGGATGATGACAATGATCTCAACTCGTTTTATGAATTTTTATTTTTTTATTTGGGAATATGTAAAATAAAACGTGATTGTACAAGTGAATTTTGCAATTATTTTTTATTTATAGTTGTAATAGATAATGAATTAATATAAATTCATTTTAATTTCAGATTTATTAACCATTTAAAAGATCTAAAATTAAGATGAATTTACACCAATATGCTTATGTATAGATATATAAATATTAATACTTGATATATATCTTATAGCAATTTTTTCCCTTAATAGTTAATATAATTGATTATATAATGTTATTTATATTTATATAAAGATTTATGAATAAACATTATTTAGTAAACATTAAGTTTATTAATATTTATAATTTTCAATTTATATAAATATAAGTTTAGTCAAATCAGAGGGATGTTACAATCTCTTTAATATTGGATATAGAAAGCATTTATCTTCTCTTAGTGCAACCATAGTTTTAATTTATTTCATGGTCTCAATTTCGACCATTAAATTATCTTTGTAAAACAAAATATAAAATATTTAACAAGTTGGTGGAACCAAAAATTAGTTAATTAAATTTTTATTAATATGACCAAATGTAAAATAGCTTTTTTCAAGTAAAAATTTGCTCAAAATTATATTGATGATATAATTTTATTTACATACATTCATCCAAGAAATACTTTCATCATCCAAAAACATAAAGATGTACATAGCTAACAACCTACCTAAACCATAACATATATATAGCAAAGTCTCACATCATAAGAATTATCAAAAATACATATTGAAAAGTTTTCAGAACCTGCTCGAACATACTAAGAAACAAGCCACATCTAAGAGATATTTAAGATAAGAGTTCAATAGATATTTATATGCTTTGACTCCATAGTTTTCAGTACCAAATGTAAAGTAGTTAACAAGAAGCTTGTAGTCGAAATGAAAATAATAAAGTGTCTACATCATTACCTTAATATATGAGTACCTATTGTATCGTTGTATTATGCAAAATGTCTTTGAAATTAATGCATAATGCAAATTGAAGAATGGGTGATATTTTTATCAACTTCATTATTGGACATATTATATGTATAAGAATACATTGTTTCATAATCTCTCTTTTATCTACTTTTCTATGTTTTGTTCACTTTCCCAATACATCTCCCCAATACATCTTTAAGTATCACGTATGTTCTAACTTGCGTATGTTCTAATTCTTGTAAGGTTGCATTAGTCCACCTTTTCTTTGCCACTTTAAGTGAGATCAGAGAGGGTTATAGTGGTAGCAATATATTTTGAACCCTTGATCTATACATAGCTAGAAAATATCAAGACTTGCTCTGTCTATTCCCCTCCATTAAAAAGATACCACATATATTCTCTTCAATCTCTATGTATATAGTTTCTTTCACCCTTACAAATAATATAGTTTCTTTCACCCTTACATATAGATTCATATCAAAAATGAAAAAAACAAACATGTTCATGATTAATGAAACTCAAATTTGTTTTTTTTGTGTATCTTAGTTAAATATAAGTAAGGTTTATATTCCAAGGACACTAAGAACATTTATCAATAATCAATATTGATAATTATTTTTTTAATCACAAACCTATAAACAAAATCATACAAAATATTGTGAAACATCAACAATATACATATTATAACCATTATTCAAAAAAAATAAAAATCCATGGAAATAACTCTCATACTCAACACCTTGCAACTACACTAACCACACTAAATTTAAATTTAACAACTTGCAAGTACACTAACCACAAGCCATCTAAATTTAATAACTTTAAGAAGGAAGAGAATCTAAAGAAGGTTTTGCATCATTTAGTTACTCTCATTGAAGAGAATCTAAAGAAGGTTTTGCATCATTTAGTTACTCTCATTGAAGGAGTCCTACAAATAAAGATGCAAAAGCCAAGGAGTTAGAGTTAAGTATAATTATCCGTCTCCAACTCTCACGGTTTTACTTTTAATGGTAAGAGCTCGGGAGAATATACCTATATGTGGAATGGAATATTCCACTAAAATATTGACCGTCGACAGCAGGGTTCGAACCTGCGCAAGCAAAGCCCAACAGATTTCAAGTATGTCTCCTTCACCAGCCGGACATATCAACAATTAAGTAACTAATTGAAAATATGACCGGACTAACAGAAGATATTTTTCTTCCATCTTAACTTAATTTATAATACTTTGTCAGTTGATTTTATATCTTATATTTCGATTCCGTTTGTGTGGCCCGTCTAACTCAGTTGGTAGAGCGCAAGGCTCTTAACCTTGTGGTCGTGGGTTCGATCCCCACGGTGGGCGTATGGAACTTGTTTTATTTTTTTCATATCAATCTGTCTGTATTTTCCACAGTTTCGTTTTCATATGAGTGTCTGTATTTTCACAGTTTCATCGGAGTTGAGCATTTCTCTCGTTTTTTCACGAAATGATCAATTCTTTTTAACTGGGATTAGATAATTTGACAATTGGTGGAGGTAAACTTGAGCAGCAAAGCCATGGTTGGCATATCTAATGAAAAAAATTTGACAAGAGTGTCCATGGGGTTTTACAGAAAAGAACATATTTAAGCTATGTGGGTCGCTCACCATAACCACGGATAGACGTGAGATCTATAAGTAGTTTCTCATGTACCTTGTTTGTTTATCATGAAAATTTGTAGAATGAGTTTTTTTTTTTAACAATTTGAAGGTGGTACACCTTATTGATATTATTGATAGTGAGGATAGTCATTACTCTATTTATGAATGTGGCTTGACTCATCATTACTATTTAAGAAAAATGTCATCTAAAATAACTTATTGGTGGTTAGTAAAGGGGTAGACTTTCACCATTGTCAACAGTCTCTTAATATTGGGTCGTTAACATGTCTCCTTACATTTGAAGAAGACAAACTCTTAGTCCATCAAAAGTAGTTTTAGATCTTACTTTAGGACCAAAAGGTAATTTCAGCCTAGATAGTGTTTGCAACAAAGATAATGTCTACGGTGATCATTATTGTGGCTACCTCTAGTGGGGGGTCAAGTTATTTCTAGAATATCTAGCCATAATCCCATCATTGACCAAAAGTAGTTTTAGTTCTTACTTTAGGATCAAAAGGTAATTTCAGCCTAGATAGTGTTTGCATCAAAGATAATGTCTACGATGATCATTATTGTGGCTACCTCTAGTGGGGAGTCAAGTGATTTCTAGAATATCTAGCCATAATCCCATCATTAACCAAATATCAGCCTAGTTATACTTTAACTTCTTGCCCAAAATGATAGAAAGATGTTTCATTTGTGTAACTCTTCTAGTAAATAAATTAATCAATTTTTAATTTTTTATGGATTACAATTATACCAAAACTCATATAACTTTTTACTTCTTCCAATTAATATGTCTTAAAAGTAGAATTGAAACATGGATG
>JASDQU010013673.1:221444-238079 GCA_032191745.1 Picea mariana
TCTTATAAGGCGAAATCCCCACACACACTCAACTACTTCTATTCATCCTTCCTCCCTAACTTACTTCCATCTTCCATCCCTATCCTTCCTCTGTTGGACTATCTTGGAGCGTCAACTATATTGACCTAACTCCAAATAGAACCTGTAAGCAGAAGTGTCAACTCTCTTGACCAAGCTTCCCCAGTAGGCAACTAACAGTCATCATCACACATCTAGGGGAGCGTGAGCTAACACCATCCTCCCATGACTCCAGGTTTCAGAGGATACACGGTGGGAAATTCCTCCACCCCTCATAATAGGACTAGGGTTCACACCCTACCATGGAACATACAGTGGCACTGTGCTGCTAGGAATTTTGTCATCGTATATTCAGTTTTAGGCAGTCTCGTTGCATGAAAACCTGCACTTGTCCACATATCATAGCGATGCATTCGAACCAATATAATTTCACATACAAAATTTATACCATATTGTTTATTGGTCGATGTTCACGACATCAACCTTTTATCATCATTATTATTTGGCTATTTCATAGCCTCTTGACATGCAGATTAGTATATAACACAAACCCATACATATCCATGCATTATCATCATGTAAATGCATGCAATCATAATCTCAATTCGGTATCCATGTACCAACAACTTTAAATGTCAAAATTTTCAAGTTAGAATAGATTGCATAATATCCATCATAATTCAAATAATGTTTAAACATTCATAGAATTGACATTCATATAATAGATTCCATAATATCCATCATCATTCAAGTAACGTTAAACATTCATAGAATTGACATTCACATAGGTTCATACGTCTTAAAAGTTCAAGTGTATCATTAATAGTTTCACAGTGAATAGAAAGTAAAGGTGATTAGGCCTTAGGTAATTCTAGTTGTCTAAGTAAAAAATGTGCCATTTCATACACCCAACCTTCGAGAAAACATAGCCCCGAGGTGGTCAAAAGTGAGGGATGATATCTTCGTAAGGTCTTTGCATCCTCCCAAGTAGAAGATCCAATGATATACTAGTCCCACTGGGCCTTCACTTGGTTAGAATTATGTTGAGGCTAATGATACATTAATTGGGTACCCTTATTCAGTAGGCCTTCACTGTCTCCAACTCAAATTTTATTATCGCTTGTGATTTGGTTAATGTTAAGACACACTTATATTACATGGTTATTCTTCCTAATCTCCATGTAGGATTTTAATACTTAAAGTGTAGCTTGTAGGTTAACTACTAGTTAAAACCTTAACTTATTATTGTTTTTTTTATTATTATTATTGAGATTTATATAAATTTCATTATGTCGTGCATATAAACCCACCTAGAATATCTTGATAATTATAACCCATTTACTACTATCTTGATTATCACTTTAGCTTGATTGATACCACACACACACCATCGCAAAACTTTACCATGCCTAGGAATATTGACTAAGATATTTTCATATGATCATTACGTGGGGTAGACATTTTAAGGTTTCTTGGTTTCCATTCTTAATTAGTCATATTATCTTTATGTCATATAGATTAGATCTTAACAAGGTAAATGTCAATTATATGATCCTCTTATCATAGTCGAGGTACACATGCTTCTAACTACAAGAGTAGTTGACCATGTTTTAGTGAGCACCTCCAACTCAAGACTAAGTTTTCTCCTAGGGTCCACTCCATGCTCTACAATTACTTGACTTTAAGGTCTTCTTTTCTCACAATTTAACTTCACATGTGTCAAATTTTATATCATCTATACATGATATGTACCGACACTAGTCAGTAGCCCTTTCTTGGTGCATCGCCAACACCTTCAAAATTCATTCCTCTCACTAAGGACCCATCATGTATTTATATATGTCATTTATCTACTATAATTTATTGTATGCACTTTGCATATTCCTTGACACATTATACCTTATTACTCTATCTCTCTCTCTTGTACATTCTAACCATACTTATCGTGCCCACTCCTACTTACTTGCCTCTCATTAATCCACCCTTATATTAATTACTAATGTATTGCTTACTTATTCATATAATATTGTTCTTATTACCCTTTATTAGTATTATTATTATTATACATCATTTACATCCCTCTTCATTTATACATTGATCACCTTTTATTACACCTTCTAGTCCTTAAACAATGTACTTATTTACCAACCCCCTATGTTGTCTTTATTTCATAACCCTAAGTATATATTTTTCCTATTACTTCATTTTCTATGACTATTCTTTATTATTTGTCATGTGCCTTATTCCCTTTTTCATCCTATACATCTATACATCTCTGAGCTCTATATTACCATTATTATCACCCCCCCTTTTTTTATTTAAAACTTGTATATGTGCATTATATATTTATTCACATCAGTCCTTAATTGTTGTTATGCTTCAATCTCCTTTGTTTTTACTATATTTTTGTTATCCAATACTTCCATATATTGATTTTTATATCTCTTCATTATCATCTATTTATATACTTCTGCTTTATCCTAGATATACCACCATTGCCTTATCTTATGCGTACTTAACTGCACACCAACTCTTTGTCTAAATCACACACTATCCTTATCTATTACTATAACATACACATTGCATTCCCTTAAAATGTTATGTACATTATTTATTATCTCATGAATTCACTTCATAACTCCTGTAATTAATTTATTACCATTAATATATCATGCATAATTACCCATTTTACAGTGTGTACTTTATACATTTATTATAATTATGTTATATATTGCATGCATCCCTTCGACATACTTTATACCATCAAGGATTACATTCCTTCCACATTGTCCTTTATTATTATAACTTTCAAGTTGTCACTACCGTCACTCATTACTTGCAATAATTGACCCCTTTACTTTATAGCCCTGCCACTACATTTCTCTTTACTTTTAGTTCCATATTCATTATCTATTACTCGAATATCTGGTCATACCTGGATTATTATTATGAATATGGACTATCATCAATCACTAATATAATCAATTTATATTATAACCAATATTACTTTACCTATACCTACATGCTATAACAATAATTGTTTTTTGTAAACTTACTCTACCTAATTCATTTGGCATTTTTGCAATTCCCCCCTAACTTACTTGCCAAATATAGCATAAATAGTATTTGATAACTTCATATTCACTATTTGTTTGTAATTTGAATGTGTGTCATCTTTACATACAATGATAATCCTATCAATGCCACATGGTTAAACACAATGTACTAACTCATCTAAACATATATTACTATTATTATTAACTCCATATTGTATACTTACTAGTATTACTATTAATACTTACATAATGTGATTTCATTGTATATCCTTTCATAATGTTACTACTTTAATGCATACTATTATCGTGTCATGTATTACCCATATGTTTTCACTTATTTTATACTTCACTTCTCAATCACTAGATTGGCACCATGATTATATGCTACGAATTTTAATGTCCTTTTGTAATATCATCTTTCATATCCAATAACAACATTTCATTATTAACAACGTAGCATATGTTAATATACCTCACAATTATAATTATATATTGTTATTATGTTTATAACACATCACAACTATATAATTATTAGCTAAATTTATCACATACTTATTATTAGTTATTGTCGACATTTTTTTTTATACCAGTACTCAACATTACTATAATGTATACCTAACACATTTTACTATCTTCAAAATTATCATCTATAGTGTGATAATTAGCATTCATGTCTTGATATTTTCAATTCTCATAAAATTTTCATCCTTGCAAGTTAACTTATGCGGTCACATAATATGTTGGCTCGACAGAGGCAAAGGCAAAGGCAGCGAGGAAACTCGACGGGAGAGATGCCTGAGGCTTGAAGTGCAAGGGGAAGAGAAGCATAATGTTTGGGTGAGAGAGAAGAATTGGTAGAAAATAACCAGCTGAGGAGAAAACCCGAGCATGGAGGTGACAGCTCGAAGAGGTTGTCCGACGCCATGGCTGATTAGCAAAGTAAGGGACACTAGAGTAAATAAAATTTGCAGCCACCATGAGTTGGATATAATTGATGGAGGGTGTGGCAGGCACAAGTCACATGGTTTCCATTGGCCTGGCACGTGCCAATCCCTCCTCGCTAGCCTGACGCTTATCGCGATCAATCACCCCATCTGGGGGAAATTTTATCATATAACTATTAATTTAAATAACCAAATTTTATATTTGTGTTAAAATCCATTCTATTTTTATTATTTTTACTATATTTACATGTTTCCCTATCACCCAACAAATTATGATACACAATAACCCTATTCTTATTGCGATACCTTATATATTTCTTGCTATATTTAGAACCATTTGTTATATTACTTTACACCCAAAAACCCCATATAGTGAATATAACTTTTTTATAAAGCTATTACACCCTTTTAAATTTGATATATAGATATAATCATTCATACTATTTTCTTGTTCTATTATAATAAATAAATTAAAGAAAGAAAGAAAATAAATAAATAAAAACTAACCCTAAATGTGAAGTGGAGGGTAGGCAATGTGGGTTCTCGCATGAGACCCACCTACCTCACCCTGCCACTTCCTCATCTCCCAAAACCCTACCCCTCACTCAAACGCTCTAACTTTTCTGCCTCCGCACCTCCCCTCCCTACCCCCTCATCTAGTTTCACTCTATAGGGCGGCCATGCGTAGCGCATGGACCCGCGCCCTATGGGATCTTCCCCTTCATGGTTTGGTGCTGGTGGTGGTTTATATTCAAGCGGAGGTCATGTCTCAAAAGCTTCAATAGATTGCTAGTAAGACATGTTGGGTGACTTTGCCCTATCAATTTTAATTGGAGAACTGCGGCTCAATTTTGAGCCTTCGTTTTCACTTGAACTGTCGCATTTTTGTAGCGCATGAAGGCATCACCGTAGTCTACCATTGCTACACAGAAAAACTTTCAATGCCTCTCTCTTCTCCATTTATTTTTATTTTTTTCCCTTCTCATATCTCCAGCGAAGTAGTGTTTTTCATTAGGTCTCCTATTTTGGCCAACGATCTCCATTGTTACATTCTTGTCCATCAATCTGGAGAGAAGCAGCACCAGGTCCCGAACCACGGGCACAACATAACCCTTTCTTCCAGCCTCCCATGCCTGGTAAGAAACTCATCCTTGAAGTTTTCTATCCACACTTTTATCTAAATCCTCTTTGGTGGTCGAGGGAGGCGAGCATGGAAGAAAATGCTATGTGATCAGTGGCCGTGAATCAGATTCGGTGAAAAACAACGATGTTTTATCACAATATGATTTGTAAAGGGTTACAACAAACGGGGGCGAGGGATTTCAGGAATCCTTAGGGTTTCTTCCAGGGTTTTCACAACCACCGCGGAGTGGGAAGGATTTGTGATTGTTTTCTTGGAAGGAAGTGTCATGGAAGCAAGCAGGCATGGAGGCAATAGGGATCACGAGTGCGACAGAAACCGGAAATCGGACCAAGAAATTTTGAGGCAGAGGGATTCTCATTCTATAAACAAAATTGATGAAAATGAACGGGGAAGGAGTCGATAAGAGGACCAGGGTAGGGGCAAGGACCGAGAGGCTGATAGGAACAGAGAACGCTCACGAGACTACAGGTCTAAAGTTAGGCTTACGGATAGCAGGAATAAGGATCAATAGCTCGAAAGGGATTGGAACGAGAGCTACTACTCTGGTTACCCTTCGTCACCCGCTCAGGGTTACAGAAAACTCGGGTGAAAAGAAAAGAAACCCTTTTTAAATTCAATAAGAATAATGGCCTCCATGAGTCGATTTGCACGGTCAAAGCATACATAGTCATCATTAGAAAGAATCCTTTTTCCCGTTTGTTCTTTGGATTTGCTTTGTGTTTGGTGGGAGTGATGGGTATTATTCGGAGCGGGTTCCATTTCATCACAAGGACTGCATTTGGGATATACGTGGTGCATAATTACAACATCCCTAACATCCAAAAACTCATAAACACAGGCCTCTTCATTGCCAAGAATTATGAGGAAAACTATCAGAAGCCTAAAAAGTCTCACAAGTCGGACGATATAGATAATGATGATCATTTATTGTAGCTACCCAGAATTTCCTAAGGAAAACTACTATGTACTGTGAAGTTTACACTGTATATTGTTAGCGTCGGAAGTCACTCCTGGATTGCTTGCAGGAGCAGAGCCCAACACCCATCAGTTTAATGTCACGATTTGTTTAATTGGATGATCAAATGGATATTAACTCAAACGATGTGGTTCCAACTCTGAAACTAGACTAGGCATGCATGCACAAGTGAGGTCTTAGGTAACTCCAGAAAGTGAGTTGTAGTAAGGGTGAGTAGGGGGAAGACTTGTATCAGAGAAATGCAAAGGTTTGTTATAAACATCAGGTTCCTAACAGACTGTGGAAGAAAACATCTAAACGCAAGATCTTCTTACGCTCAAATGTAGAAAACCAGAAAGAACAATAATGCCACAATAAATCCTTTATCACAACATAAATGCCACAATTCATGTGAATCATTCGATCACGAACTCTCGTAATGTAAGAAGAAAACTTAGACAGGAAAAGAAAGACTGTCTGCAATTAAATAAGAAATCTTACATACAGATGCATAACCAGAACTAAGATATCTGTTAAAACTTTACAATCGGGAGCTTTGCTCTACCATCGATACTTTACAAAATACAAAAACTGAGTTTATATACTCAGAGGAAAACGCCTAACAGAGGCGTGCTCGTCGCCCAAGGTTCTGTGTCCCTTCAGCCAAATTCGGATGGGAATTCTCTGTCAGACGCCACCTTAACTATGCATGGCTCCTGCAGGAGGAGTAGTTGAGCCAGTAAATGTTGTTTTAGCGTGTGCAGACCACTTCCGGCTAGTCGAAGACTCAACATGGATCTTCTGCAAGGAAGGGTACACAGGACTCTCTCGAGAGGACCGCTCACCAGACCCTCCATACTTCACAATTAATGAATGAAAAGAGGTCTCAACCACCCCTTCTTGCTTGCATTTAATCCAGGCTTAGACCAGGATCGAGGTTAGGTCCGAGGGAAACTAGAGGTCGCGTCGGGCCTCGCTGTAACTGAAATTCGACGCCTTCGGCCCTTTTCGCGCAACTCTTTTCTTTCCTTAGTGACCACGGGCTGTGACCTGGCGCTTACTTTCAAAAGTTCTATCGGCGTTTGCAAATAGGAAAGGGATGATCCCTACTTCTGAAAATCGCGATGAGAAAAACACCGATGCAGCTTAATCTGGAGCCACGCATCCCTCTAGATCTAACGGTCCAAAATTCACCCGAAGCTATAGTGGGCCTCTGGTACTGAATTCTCTCGCTACTTCGCGTATCGGGACATGAGGGAACTGCTTTTTTCTTGAAACCACGATGGGCGAAAAGGCGGGGGGCTCAATCATGCGCCAGGTGTCCACTTCAAATGGATGGCTGAGATTACTCCTCGATAATGCGGGCCCACTTTTAGGCGCTTTTCATTTCGCCACTCGCGAGTCAGAGACCCTTGGTTCCTTTTCTTCAACTCCCGATCGCCGAGATGGCGATACGGGTCGAGCCCCCTTTCTGGTCGGCGCTCTTCACATGTAACCGTTGGCTGGGGCCCAAGTACTCGCGCCTTTTGCCACTCGGGACCTCGCGAGTCAGACTATCAGACTTTGGCATTCTCCCTTCGCGAAGTCCCGATACACGATGGTTAGCGACGGTTGACTTTCTCCGGTTTCTTTTTTGTAACTCGAAATCTCGTGCAACCAAAGGGATATGGTCCGCCCTTTGAACTTACGAACCCCTGAGCCCGTGAAACAACATTGCGCTTAGAAATGTTAGCGCTATGATTGATGCGACTTGGTCATCCTGCGATTCCCCATCAACCGCTGCTCTGCTCTGTCGTTGAAACCTTTCTGCTGAAGAATGAACTGCTCGCTCGCTTGATTTTAAGTCCGAAAAGGACTTCCTTTATGCGCTGCGCTTGGGCGCTCCTCGGGCAACCTACAGACCTGTGTATCCTGATACCAAAGACAAGAAATGTTGATAACATTAGGCTCCATGGGGGATAGATTCATCCCTGTGATGCTCTAAGAACTCCTTCTGTAGTTCCAGTCGCCTTTCTGTTGGGATATGGAGTCATTATTAGGCCACAAAAATAAAAATGAAAACGAACTAAGAAACAAAAAAACAATATTTACAAACAAAGAGCCATTGAAGGCTCAGACAAAACATTTTTTCAGGAAATGCTCATTCACTGGGCTATTGAAAACTTCCTCACCTTCCAGATCTCATAGCTGATATGTGTTATTTGAGAAGGCTTCAGAGATTCTGAAAGGCCCGATCCATAGGGCTTCAAATTTGTCGTTCTTGCCCTTGTCTTGCTTAGGAGCGTCCCACTTCAGCACCAGGTCTCCTATCTGGAACTCCTCCTTCTTGGCTTTCTTATCGAAAACCTGCTTGATCCTTTACTGCTGATCCTGAATCTTGTCCACCACCTTCTCTCTGACTTGCTGGACTTCCACCAGCTGATGAATTCTTCTGATCATGTCATTGGGCTCTTCTTGATAGTCCTGAAAGAATTTCGCTACGGGAATGTCCAGCTGAGAAGGAAAGACAACTTCTGCTCTGTATACCAACTAGAAAGGGGAGATGCCTATAGACCTCTTTGTAGTCACCCGATCAGCCCATAAAGCGAATTTCAGCTTTGAGTTCTAGGCCCTTTTGTTGTCTTCCAATAGTCTCTTGATGACTCTTATCAGACTTTTGTTGGAAGACTCTGCCAAACCATTGCCCTGTGGATAATATGGGGTGGAGTGAATCAGTTTGATCCCGAACTGCTCACAGAACTTGGCTAACGGCTCAGACCCGAAAGCAGCTGCGTTATCAGTGACAATCTTACTTGGGCAACCGAACCTTGTGATGAGGTCCTCCAGGAACCCAATGATTACCTTGTGGGAAGCGCTCCTAGTAGGGATGGCTTCTATCCACTTAGTAAAGAAATCCGTGGCCGTCAGGATCCATCTGTGATGCCCACTGGAAGCAGGGTGGATTTCTCCAATAAAATCTAGGCCCCATTGCTGGAAAGGCCCTGAAACCGCCACTGGATGCAAAGGAAGAGACTTGAGTTACTGTTTTCCTGAAAATCTTTGGCATGTGATACAAGTTCTAACTCCTCTATGGACATCAGCGAATAAGGTGGGCCAGTAGTATCCGGCTCTGAGAATTTTGTGGGCTGTAGTCTTCCAGGAATGGTGCCCTCCACATAGGCCGCTGTGAAACTCGACCATGATCCTGTCGGCCTCTTGTGGATCCATGCATTTCAAAAGCACCCCTAGGGGGTCTTTCCAGTATAAAATTTGATCAATGAGGCAGTACCTGACTGCCTTGAGCTTGAGAGCTCTTGCTTTGTTTCTTTGCAGGCCATCTGGAGGCCGCAATTCCTGCAGAAAATATATGACATCCTTATACCAAGGACATCAAGCCAATGGGGGCTCTCTTTGAGGATCTGTTTCAGAGAGTTGGCCATGTTGAATCCCTGAGCATTGGTTCATGAGATTTACCCCCAAAGCTTGGCAATTGGCTTCAGCCAACAACTTGGCTAAGCCTTGACCTTTGATCAATTTGGTAGGCCTTATTTCCAGGTCAAATTCTAGGATCTTGGCTATCCATTTACTCCTCTTCCCATCAATGTCAGGCTGTACAAGGATGTCCTTCACTGAGGCTGAAGGAACGTATGCGATCACCTTTGAGTGCAGGACATAGACCCTGAAAGATTTGAGAGCCTTTACTAAGGCATAAGCCTGCTTCTCCATGATTTCATATCTGACCTCTGCATCTCTTAAAGCCTTGCTAAAGAAGGCAATAGGCTGCTCTCGCTCCTCTTCATTTCTCCGCAACAAGACAACCGCTACTGTATCAAAAGAAGCGAAGGAGAAAATCAGAAAATCTTTCGAATAGTCAGGACTGATCAGCACTGGTGCCTCAGTCAATGCCTTTTTTATTTGGATAAAAGATTCCCTGGGTTTAGCGGTTCATTTTACTTCATTTCCCTTCTTGAGCATGGCTGTGATGTGTTTCACCAACTCAGCGAAATTCGAGACGAATCTCCTCAGAAAATTAATCCTCCCCCAAAAGTCTTGAACTTCCTTCTTAGACCTGGGAAGCGACAAGGTCTGAATGGCCTCCACTCTGCTAAGATCAATCCTCACTCCTTTTGCTGATACTATATGGCCTAGTAGCTTCCCCTCCTCCATAGCAAACAAGGACTTCTTGGGGTTTAGGGAAAGGCCGAATTTTCGACATTTTGAGAAGACTTTCCTCAGGTGACTGCAGTGCTCTTTGTCAGACCTCGAGAAGACTATGATGTCATCGAGATAGATCACCACGAACTGATCTTTTTCTCCAATGAAGGCTATTTCCATGGATCGCTGAAACGTCGCTCCTGCATTCATTAGTCCGAATGGCATTTTGGCATACATAAATGTGCCCCAAGGAGTGGTGAAGGCTGTCTTTTCTCTGTCTTTGGGCATGACCGATATCTGATTATAACCAGAGAAACCATCGATCATGGAGATCCTCGATGCTCCGGTTACCCTTTGCAAGATGTGTTCCATATTGGGTAGGGGGTAATTGTCTTTCTTTGAGCTCCTGTTCAGGTTCCTGAAGTCAACACAGAGCCTGATCTCTCCGCTTTTCTTTCTTACCGGAACCAAATTGGCCACCCAATCAGAATATCTCAAGGGGACAATGATCTGGGCCTCCAACAACTTCTTTACTTCTTTCTCCATGACAGGCAACAACATGGGATTTATCTGTCTTAGCTTCTGCCTGAACGGCTTAGCTCCTTCCTTCAATGGGATCTTTTGTTCAATGATAGATGTATCATATGTCTTGAGGTCTTCGTAGGTCCATTCAAACACATCAGAAAATTCCTTCAACAACTTAGTATATTCGGCCTGCTGCTCTGTGGTCAAACTGCTTGACAGCTTGACAAACTTAGGCTCCTCCGGTGTGCCAATGTTGCACTCGGCTGTGTCAACATCTTTATCTGAAACCATGCCCTTTACTGCCACATAATTCCCATCAAACAATCTTTCTAAAGGAATTAGTCCCCTCGGAATATGATTGCTGGGTAGCTGAATAATATGGTGGTTAGCAATTTTATTTAAAAACACCTCAGGGTGAGGGCTTTCTTCTGTATCAGGATCCTGATCAATGTGCAATGCATAAAATTCATCAATAGACTGGAGGAATCTTTCGATTTCCAGATCATCTTCGAATACCTTCCAATACTTGACATTGTATGGTACTGAGGGCCTATATTTTATCTCAACATCAGAGCTAACCATGGGCGGCAGGGGAACTTGGAGAAAACTGGCTGAGACAGCTAAATAATCGACCACAGCGTTATCCTCCCTTGGAATAAAAGATATATTGAAGGCCGAGAAGAAATTGTCAATTAGGTCCCACACTTCATTCCTGTAATTTCTAAGTTGAGGATGCTTAGCTTGATAAGAATTTCTAATCTGCTGGACCACCAACTTTGCATCTCCGAACACTGCTATCTCCTAAATTCCCATTCCCCTTGCAGCTCTTAATCCTAGGACAAGGGCCTCATACTCTGCCACATTGTTGGTGGTTTCAAATTCTAATCTGTATGACAGAGATATGGTTTCCTGAGCAGGTGACACAAAAAACACCCCAACACCAGCACCTTCCCTGGAACAGGCTCCATCAAAGAACATTTTCCAAACGGGGGTGATGGAAGGAGGAAGTTCGTGAGGAGAAGTGGGCTGCTTTCTGAGTTCAAGAGGGGGTTCGAGAGCGTGAGTGAGTTGGAGTAAACTGGAACCTAAATCAGTGTCCAAGGTGAAAATGGGATGGTTGGTGGGATTAGCTTCATCACTGATTATATAGGCCAACTGGGCTTCCCTATATAGCCTTCTATGTTCTCCCCCAAACACTGGGATAGTAGCATATGTGAGGTCCATCTATAAGGTTCCCCCCAGTCTTTTTATCCAATATATTGACAATAGCATACCAAAATTGGGGGGGACATCAGCTACTACGATATCCATGACCACACTTTTCATGGGCAGTTGAAACAGAGTCACAACCAGGTCCTTGATAACTCCGAGACACTGAACTTTTCTGGAGTCGAAGGAATAGAGGTCATGATAGGCTTGGGTGAATTCTAGTCCTAGCTCTTCCATGATAGTTTTGGGCATGAGGTTGTGAGAAGCCCCTGATTCCATCAAGTAGTTGTGCAACACTTTATCATGTATGTTCAGGGACGTGTAGAAGGGAGGGGATGAATCATCTCTATCTTCTACCATGAGTCCTAGGGCAACTGCTGGATTTTCGTCTTGGAGGTTTATGGAGTCTGTGGGAAGGCATGAGGCTTCAGACTATAAAAGCTCTGAGAAGCCCTTTTTAAACTCTCCATGTCTAATTAGCTCAGTGAGGGGTACAGAGATTTTGATCTTTTGAATCTCATGCTCAAAATTAAAAGAAGAGGCAAGCTTTGGGATTTCTCTTATTTCAGGAACAGGATTGTGGACAGTGGGAGAGAGGGGTTTAGCCTTCTTACCTCCATGATTGTCGGCTATTGCATTAGCAGGTTTTTCTGTTCTAGTGGAATGCTCAGGAATATCAGGCGCTGCTATCTTTTTATCGGACCTCAGGTTGTACCTGCCTTGGCCGCCACTAGCCTTGTCTCCCTTGCTTAGTTCATTCAGCTGACTGTCCATGAGAGACTCCTCGTATGCTGAATGAGTGAGATGAGGAAAAGGAGGAGTGTCTCTGAAGCAATGAATTTCAGGATCAAGCTCGTCAGCTTCTCTTTCTTCTCCCTCAGCCATGAAATTGTTCTGAAAAGGGGTCTGAATCTTCTAGTCTTCTCTGTCCCTTCCCTTTTCTCTTTGCATATTCGGGGGAGCAAAAATATTTGGCCTCCTGAATCCTCCTTTATTTTTGGCGATCTGAGGGCCTTTATATGCTTGCCTTCCTTCTACCCTCATTCTCTCCATCTCTGCAGACAGAGACTTCACCATCTTAGTCAGCTCATCCACCTGAGTGTGAGGCGCCAATGATCCAGAAGCTGAGGCTTCTGACCTTCCTTTTCTTTTGTCCGCGTCGGCCTTGTTCCTTAGTCTGTCAGCTACTAATACATTGGATTCCACTTCTATGGCCGCATCTTGAATTTGGGCTAAGGAGGTGGCTCTCCTTTCTCTCAACAAAAGGCAGAAATCAGGTTCAAATGCACCAGCATAGGAAATTTGGGCAAAGGCTTTCGAGGGATTTATCTCTGCAGGAATCTTATTATACATTTTATTGAATCTCTTGGAGAAGTCAGAGACAGACTCTCCTTCCATTTTCTTCAGAGACCCAAACTCGGTCATGTAATACATGAAATATTTCCTGTCTCCCCACTGCCTCAGGAAAACAGTATACAGGACTTCAATTCCAGCAATAGATCCAGGGGTCAATCCTCTAAACCATTTTCTCACCTCACCGTCTAGGCTCTAGACGAAGACTCTCATCCAGACATCTTCATTTTCAATATTGAGGTTGTTTGCGTAACTGTAAAAGGCAGCCAGGTGCTCTTCGGCAGTTACATCTCCTTCCCCAGTGAACTTGGGCATGTATTTCAAGTAATCCCCAGCAGGGAGAGGATGCATAGGTTGAGGCAAGATCAAGGGAGCATATCGAGCGGCCACTATGGCATCCATCCTATTCAGAGGGGGATTAGCACCAGCCATAGGGATGTTAGGTGGAGGAGAACTTGGAGGAGAAGGAGTTCGCGAAGGGGCTACTGGGAATGAGTCCCGAAGTGAAGTGGAGAACAAGAGAGGATTTAAGGCGGAGGCTAACGAACTCAAGTCAGTGGGTGCTCCTCTCCGTGCAGGAGTAGGAAAGTCTACTGCAGTCACGGGTCTTCGCCGATAAACAACTTCAAAGGAGAGGGGAGTGACAAGGATTTCTCCCTCCAATCTCAGATCAGGAGGGGAAAACTCAGCAGGAACACTCCCGAAATTTAGGAAGCGGGAAACTTCAGAAAACGGTCTACTGGGAAGCTGAGGAGAAGAAAATGGAGTTTCTACAGAAGGGGATAGCGGATTACCTGGTTCGGAGATGGAAGCTTCTCCTTCAGAGGTCTTTCCCTTTCTGAGCACCGCCTCTGGATTTGCTTCAAGCGTATCTAGAGGCAGCTGTGGATGAGACCGCGTATGCCTGCCTCTGAAAGCCACAATTAACAGAGCATGTTCTCCCCAGCGGAGTCGTCACAATGGAGTCGCCAGGTGCAAATTAGCAATCTTGAAAGGCTTCGATGATCCGATGCACCTTCGGATTCATAGGCTCAATGTCGTTCTACCCAGGGAAAATCTTCAATTTTGTCCCCGGAAATGGTGCAAGAAATGTTAGCGTCGGAAGTCACTCCTGGATTGCTTGCAGGAGCAGAGCCCGACACCCATTAGTTTAATGTCACGATTTGTTTAATTGGATGATCAAATGGAGATTAACTCAAACGATGTGGTTCCAACTCTGAAACTAGGCTAGGCATGCATGCGCAAGTGAGGTCTTAGGTAACTCCAGACAGTGAGTTGTAGTAAGGGTGAGTAGGGGGAAGACTTGTATCAGAGAAATGCAAAGGTCTATTATAAACATCAGGTTCCTAACAGACTGTGGAAGAAAACATCTAAACGCAAGATCTTCTTACGCTCAAACGCAAAAAACTAGAGAGAACAATAATGCCACAATAAATCCTTTATCACAACATAAATGACACAATTCGTGTGAATCAGTCGATCACAAACTCTTGTAGTGTAAGAAGAAAAATTAGACGAGAAAAGAAAGACTGTCTGTAATTAAACAAGAAATCTTACATACAGATGCATAACCAGAACTAAGATATCTGTTAAAACTTTACAATCGGGAGCTTTGCTCTACCATCGATACTTTACAAAATACAAAAACTGAGTTTATATACTCAGAGGAAAACGCCTAACAGAGGCGTGCTCATCGCCCAAGGTTCTGTGTCCCTTCAGCCAAATTCGGATGGGAATTATCTGTCAGATGCCACCTTAACTACGCATGGCTCCTGTAGGAGGAGTAGTTGAGCCAGTAAATGTTGTTTTAGCGTGTGCAGACCACTTCCGGCTAGTCGAAGACTCGGCATGGCTCTTCTGCAAGGAAGGGTACACAAGATTCTCTCGAGCAGACCGCTCACCAGACCCTCCATACTTCACAATTAATGAATGAAAAGAGGTCTCAACCACCCCTTCTTGCTTGCATTTAATCCAGGCGAAGACCAGGATTGAGGTCAGGTCCGAGGGCAACTGGAGGTCATGTCGGGCCTCACTGTAACTGAAATCCGACGCCTTCGGCCCTTTTCGCGCAACTCTTTTCTTTCCTTACTGTTAGCGATATTTCTTGTAGGGGGGTTAGAATGCAAAAGAATGGGTCAAAAACCCACTTGTCCTAAGTTTTAGGCGCGAATGCGTCTGTGTTAAACAAGAATCAACTTTGAACGACTAGGATTTGTGCACCCAGATCAACGACGCACAACGAATTCCGGACCCCCCCCGCCTTTCTACCTTTAAGCGGAGGGGGGGGTTCCAGAATCGGGGGCACACCTCTCCAATGGTCCAGATCAGCGTGCCCGGATCAATGGTGATAAAGGCAATTCCAGAACCCCCCCCGCCTTTCTACCTTTAAGCGGAGGGGGGGGGTCTGGAATCGCGGATGCAGCTTTCCAACGGCCAAGATTAGCGCGCCTAGATCAACGACGCTTGGACAATCTCGTCCTTCTCAGCTGCCCTGTGTTTAGCCCATGTGGGCCCTTCTCCCGTCATGTCATATTCCTTTCCTCCTTTCTCCTGCTGCCGTGTGTCATCCATCCACCTCCCCTCTTTGGCCCGCATGGTCCTCCCTCCTTCTCGTCGTCCACTCGTTGCTTGCCACGTGTCCGGCTCCTTTCCACGTCAGCCTCCCACCAAAGAACAAGTCCATCATCCCTCGTCTTCCTCCCATTCCGCCTATTGTCTTCCGCCATATGCCCTCCTCTGTCGCTCTTCTCACACCTTGCCACTTCCTTCATGCCCTCATAGTCTGGCGCCACCATTCCTGTCATGCACCCCATCCTTCGCTCCCATCCGTCAAGCCATTCAGTTATTCCAGGTGGCAGCGCAAGGAGTCTTCCATGACCCAAAGTGCTGAGTTGGCCAGATCATTCTCAATCCCAAGAAGCAGTTATTGAAGCGGTTGGTGGTGGTTAGACATCGTCTCTGCCATAATGGGAAAGTCCTGCAATGAATTAAAGGCACGTTGAGTCGCCGAAGAAATTGTCAGAAGATCGATCGCGTCTGCCATAAGTTGCACGACCATTCAAAGATTGCAGCCCCGTATTGTCAGAAGCCATGCAGATGCAAATCTTTCAATGCTACGTATCGATTTTGTTGCTGTTGTTAGTTTGAGTATATGAAGGCGTTTTCGCCATTTTTGTATCTATCGATGGTAGAGCTAAGCTCCCGACTGTAAAGTTTCAGCAAACATTCTGGTTTCTTGGTTATGCCTCTGTGTTTGAGACTTCTTGGTTTATGACAAACAATTCTCCTTTTTCCATC
>JASDQU010013673.1:266701-278317 GCA_032191745.1 Picea mariana
AGTCACACATAAGATATACACAGAGACAGATTTTTACGAGGAAACCCATAAAGGGAGAAAACCTCTTCTTCTTCAAAATGATAGGCAGTCTTTTAAGTTCTATACATCATCTATAATTGATCACTAACTCAATGTGAGGCTACTACCTCTGTTTTACAAGCTCCAACTTGTTTGACAGCACCAAATCTCTGGTTTCTCTAGCACCCACTAGAAGGAAGCACCAACTCCCTGAGTGTTCTAGCACCGACTGGATGGAAGAACCTACTTCCACTTATACAATAACCAACTCTCTAGTTTCTCTAACACCCACTAGAAGGAATAACCAACTCCCTGAGTGTTCCAGCACCAACTGGATGGAAGTACCAACTTCCAATTACACAGGCTCCAAACTGTATAACAGAGAACACTTGTTCTCCCTTTCTCCACCCTGCCACCCTGGTTTCTCTGGCTACAACTAGATGGAAGATACAACTCCCTGTGTTCAAGCACCCACTTGAACCTCTGAGGACAACAGTCCTCCCTAGCACCTCCCGACTACCCTTAAATATAAAACTTTGCTTTCTGTGAATTTATTACAGTGATTCAATAGTTTTCATTGGCTTACTAGGCTTATCACTGTTCAGCTATGCCGCTCTGCTCTGCCTGCATTAGTGTATCCCTTCTTGCATCCTCTTCAGCTTTCTGATCTTATCCTCTGTCTCAGCATACACACCTCGGATTTATCTTCTTCTCACAGATATACATCTTTGATATGTGCAGTTTCTGTTCTCTTCCACTATTCTTTTATATTCAGCTTATGTTCCTCATCTCTGTGTTTTCTTTCCACTGCGCATACTTTAATTTTACCTTTCTACAGTTCAATTCATTTTTCACTCAGCATAGCCACATGTGCACAGTCACAACGTGTTTCTTTTATTCATTGCCTCTTCAGTTACACCTCGAATCTTCTTGGGAAAAAACACCTCAGCAACTGAATCGCCAACCGTCCAAGAACCATGATTTGGTTCAGCTAACTGAATCATAACTGATCGATTACCTGTGAGGTGAAACAGTAACCCTTTGATCAAGTTTCCAATTAACCAGCACCGTTGGATTAAATCCATAGGATTTCGCATTTATCTCATATGCTCACTAGCTGTGGCTGAGCGCTAAACAGAATTTGAATTTCATGATTTCGCATTTCGACATTCATGTGATGAAGGGTCTCGACACTCCAATTCGTGATCGCCAAGACTCCAAGATGGAGCTTAGCACTGCTAGTTTCTTCCCCTCACGTGACCACCGACAGTGACCACAAGCTGCGCCAAAAGGCATTTCGTATTTCGTGAACTTATGAACTTCATCGAGCCTGATCAACGGTCGAGATCTCCAATGATCCAACGATCCAGATCTCATCGTGATCTTGCATATCACGATTCCTGTGATGAAGGATCTCGATACTCCAAGTTGCGATCATCGAGACTCTGAGATGGAGCTTAGCACCGCTAGATTCTTCCCCTCACATGACCACCTGCGGTGACCACAGGCTACGCCAACAGGTGCTTCGTATTTCGTGAAATTATGAACTTCATTGAGCCTGATCAACGGTCCATGATCTCGATGATTCGACGGTCCATATATTTTCATGATCTCGCATATCACGAGTTCCCACACCATGCTCCATTGACTCCTCCAATGTGCAAGTCAGTGAAATTCCAATTGCTTTCCACGTGTCCTATGAATCCAACGGTTAGGATTATTATCGCGATTTCACATATCGCAAGTTCGAACCTCTTTCCTTTGGATTTCCCGATCTGCAAAACTCTGAAACGAAACCTTTGTCGTGCTTTGACTATTTTCCTCCTTCTAAGCTTACACTACTAATCTTGCCATTATCACTACACTACTGATCATGATGAGGTTCGCTATCAATGACAAACACTCATACTCTGCCTCTCTCTAAAAAAACATGCCAACAATAGATTTGTTCCTTTATCATAATTATTCCACCCGATCCACTGTAAATATCAATCTATTTTGAAGCCCCATCAAACCATCCTATGAACTTCTAACTTATCCACGCAACTTTAAGAACTCTCAAGGTATGGGAAAACGTATATGTATATTAAAGGCATCCAGAGCAGCCAGAGCTAAGTGAAACACTCTTTGATAAGACAAAATACGAGATTCTAAAATGTTTGGGTTCCTTTCTAGCCACATGTACCAGTAGATGTACACTGGTAGAGTTGGGGCCGAGCCATTCTGAGTAAACCAACAATTCAAACAGTCCAGAACGGAGGACCCATGCCACCCATAGGAGGAAGGATGTGTCTCATTTAAAACTTTCCAAACCCGAGAGGTGAAGGAGCAGTGAGCAAAAAGGTGATATGCCGACTCACCCGAAAGCACACATAGTTGACATATGCTAGGTCTCACATTTCCTCTATGTTGTGGATAAACCCAAGTAAGGTCTTTGGATTCTGCCACTAACCAGAAAAACAAATTTAGTTTTAGAGGGCATTGCCAAGACCACACTTGTCTGCGCCACCCACCAGTTCTGACCGACCACTGCAAAGTCATTAAGGTGATATATACGGTCTTAGTTGATATCTTCCCAAAGGGATCTCCACTCATCCAGATCAACGCATCTGGCCTATTCCATAACTGCACCCCCGGCTCGATCAAGGCACTCTTGTATCCTTCCCATTCGGTTTCCAAGACACCCAATAGATTTAGATCACCACTATCATACCATGCAGGACATATAGTACCAGGGCGCAAATCTTTGTTAGCTTGAGAGAGGTAGTGTATACTGATTTGTTTTTGCGTCTGTAGTAGCTCAGCTGATAAGAATGCTTTGATGCCCTTTCCAAGAATCTGGTCCTTTCCAATAATAATGGAATGTACTGACCCTAGAATCCAAGAGATCCAAAGAAGTAGCAATGGGAAAGACTTCTGAAGAGTTCACAACTCTCGACTGTTCACACTTTGTGCCTTTCGTAGGAGTAACAAAGCCAGATTATCTTCAATTGTTTCCAGAGCAAGCATTTCCTGTAGTCTCCGTTCTATAAACCAAGTCTTTTCAAGTGCTTTAAAAGTTTTTAGTGTCCAAACTATAAGGGCTAGTGCCCCCTCATCCCTTTCGGCCTATAATGGAACCCAAACCTCTTTCACCAAAGCAATTAAACAGTCATCATGCAACCAATTGTGATTGAAATTAAATGGGTGTGCAATAGTAGGAAAACCCTTGCCCATTTGTAATAAAATGGGAGCATGATCAAATATGTAGGGGAAATCCACCAACGTCCTAAAGCGATCAAAGGTCGCAATAAGGTCCACATAAGCTAAAATTCTGTCAAGCCTTTTTACAGTTTCTTCCACCCCAGATCTACTATTTCTCCAAGTAGGAGTAATCTTTGATGACTTAAAGTCTATCAGGTGGTTTCTACTGAACAAATATTTGAAGAATAGCGCCGATAGATCAAGTGAGGTTGTCGCTCCCCAAACTACGGTTGCAGAAGTAGTAAGAATTAAAACCCTGTCGATGACCAAATCTCCTATCTCTAGAAGAGTCGAGCCATCCACCTTTTTCGAAATAAGCTTGCGCTCGAGACAAGGTCCATACACCAATAGAAAAAATATCCTTTGATAATCGAAAACATAGATCCCTATCAACAAGATACCAACACAAACTAAGAAAGGTGTTAAAATAAAAAACTTTGGATCCCAAGCCACAAGTAGTCCGCCAGACTTCCGAAAATCATTAACAGCACAAACCAACCAGTCTAGTTTTAATGAAGTCACAAATAAAGGAGCCTTTTCCTCGGAGACAAAGGTCTCTAGAAAGAAGATAAAGTCATGCTAAGTTTTTGAGAAAACTCTTCTGATGGAGGCCTTTTTTAGGAGTCCCCCAACCCCTCTAATGTTCAAGAAGAGGAGGATCATGATTTTTCCTGTGCAATGGATTTCATGCCTCTAAGCACCCTCTGATCTAAAGATGAATCCAATAGTTGAGATGAAAATGATAGGTTGGTTCCTAGTCTCTTATGGGCACTCCTGGTTTTTATCGGGGATAGCTCTAGCCTGAGGCCATGAGACCAGGCATAATCCGCCCCGTTGGGATCCCCATAACTAGTAGAATCCCCAAGAGCACCCCTAGTCTTAGAAACCTCATGAACTTTGTTACCCAGGTAAGTCTGTAGTGGAATAGGATCAGTGATCTCCCTAACAGGAGAGATAAGAGTATTAATCATGTTATCCAAAACTGGGTCATTGACTATGTCCCCCGAAGATCGTTGTCCCAAACCACAATCATCAACAGAAGTAATAGTTGGGGGACAAGCCGATAAATGCTCAGAGGTGTCCACAAGCTTGGGTCTGGGTTCCACAAAAGTCACTGGCCGGGATGGTAGTAGATCGTTAGGTACAAAGTATGGCTCCAAGTGATGGCTTGCCTGCAGTAACTAGATGGACGAGTGTGAGCTATCTAGTTGATCCCCCAGTGACCTTTGTTCCAGACAGTAAGCATCCACAGAGGTTTTAGTCGAAAGAAAAGTAGAAAAAGGCTCAGTAAAATTTACAGGCTTGTGGAGAGGTTCCACAGTAGCCATAGACCAGGCTGGTAATAGAACGATAGAAGAAAGGGGATTCTCCAAAAGTGGACTTGAATGAGATAACTTGACCGACGCGTGAGAGCTATCTAGTTGGTCCCTCTCCCAAGAAGTCAGAGAAAAATAAAGAGATGGACTCAGGTACTTGAGCTTACCTATAAAGGTGGCAGGTGAACTCCCCACATCCTCCTCACTCAGTGCAACATAGTCCTGCACGTCCTGCGGTTCCTCCAAATCCATGTAATGGTCCTTGGGCGACTCTTCCCAATCCTCCTCAAGTTTCTGTGGTCCCTGTGTCGAGTGACAATCTTTGTGAAAATGTCTAATACTTCTACAAAGACAACAACGAAAAGGTACCCCTAGGTAGTCCAGTTGTTGAACAAAGAGATGTCCTCGCCAGTCAATCTCTAAGGATTCAAGCAACCCCGCGTGCATGTTGACCTCAAAAAGTACTATGTCCGTGCACTTATCAGTAGACCTAAGGGCTTCTTTGTTCACCTTGATGAAGCATCCCAAAACATTTCCAATCTCTGCAACAACCATGGAGTTCCATAGTTGTAAAGGGAGCCCTATAAGGAGCACCCATAGATGGCGAAAACTAAAATACCCAGAGTTAGGATCAAAGTGGATGTGCCACCTTTTGAGCATTAAGCTCCCTCCCTCGTAGCCCAAAAACTGCCCAAGAATGAGTTCAGTGTCCTCGGGGGTTTTAAAGACGAACCCCAACCAACCTCTAGGCAAGTACCAAACCTCTGAAAAATATCCTAGGACTGGTTCCCAGGTTTTCTCCATCCAAGCAACCAGAGAGCTCTTACAACGTGACTGATAGGCATACCTCCCCATGAGTGCACACATGGAAATATTGCAGGAGTCTTCCAAGCCAACATCAACCCCCATAACCATCATCCTCTTTGTTTTCTTCGGCTTCCACACCTTTGTTGTACGTTTCACCGACCCCCTTTTAGTAATACTACAACCTCCCGTAGCCACTGTGGGTCTGCCAACTGGAGGCAATGTAGAGCTAGTAAACTTTGTTTCCCTTATAGCATAATGTGCACCCAGCCCGCTAGACTTACGGGTGATACCACTCCCCTCAGCACTACCTAGAACTATTGGCGAAGAGCTCTATGTAGGAAGAGTAGTGCAAGGGTTCTGAAATGCAAAATTCTTTCCATCAAGTAGACTGGACGTCAAAACCGATGCATTAACATTTAAGAAAGTATTTAAGTTGTTGCAACCCATAACTTCCTTACTCATCTCATCCACCAATGTGAAAATCCCTTCCTTCTCCCACAACTCCTCGTCAGTCGCACCCATGAGTGCACTGACCTCGGAGTCCATGCCAAAACCGCCCCCAAGCACTCGACGAGATGCCACCTCAGCTCTCTAGTCCTATCATGGCAGTGTAAATAGTTGGAGGGATTTAAGGTTCGTTAATGCAGGAGAGGACAACCTGGGGGGTAATCAATGAGCCCTATCCAATCTTCAATACTCCCCCTGAGAGTATAAAAAACTCAACCTCCACCTGTGGACTTAAAGGAGCGTTTCTGTCATCTTACATCAATGATTAACAGGCTCAACTGAAACTATGTCAGGTAGCCCACCCTAACTGCCTTAAGGAGTGAAACTCATAGTAAAAGGATACATGCCAGAGTTGTGAGATATGGCCCCAGCCAGAAACCCGCTATTAAACCTGCAACTTCCCTTACACTATGAGTGGGAATCTCCGACTCAACTAATGAAGGTCAATTGCTCTCTTCTATCTTGGCTTGAGACATGAGTCATGATAGTTACATAGTAATCTAGTTATAATGTTTTCATCTAATGTAAAAAAGTCAATAGAGATTATTGGCTTATCGTTTTCATTTGTACATGTGGATCGTATATGTTCACATTTGTGGTGCCAATGATCATCCTTATTGCGCTCTACTTTAAATATTAATAAAAATGTATCATTCTTCAATGCAATTACTACTCTTTTATTTTTAATGAAATGACTAACCAATGTATGTCACATTAATATGCAACCTCACACATACTTTAATGTTGTCATTAGTGATATAAAAACTGATATTAACACTATTTGAATATGATATCATACTTTAAGAATCCAATATCCATACTTTTAGATCTGCATACTTTTTAACATTTTGAAAATTCAATTTCATACTTTTATATTCAATATTCACACATTTAAACACCGATATTCATATTTTCAAATTTGATATTCACAAATTTGATATTTTATATTTTGAGTTAAAAATCTAAATTTAATAAAATGGATGTTATCTCGACAATGATCTAAATTGTTAGAATACTTTTCCTTTATCACTATGGAAGTATGCAAAATATAACATATAAACATGCTACATATATTAGAATTTACATTTATTATTCTACTTAAATTTAGATGGTTATTTAATTAATATAAAATTATTTTTTCCATCAACTAATTTATAGTTTCTTCTATTTGCTTTCTAAGAAAAGGAAAGAAACTTTGTTCTCGAAGAATGGGGATCCATGTTCACTTTGAATTATATGATTCCATTGGTATCCTTAAATACCCCTTCATTATTGTATAAAGCTCGTTTCATTGGAATTGGTAGTTAGAATCAAAAGTTTTGGACTCGATCACTAAGAATTCATTTTTTTTTGGATTCTAATCATGAATCCTATCAAAAGTTTTCAATTCACAACCATCACTAAGAATTCATTTTTTGAATTTGATTTTAATTATGAAATCAATTTTCAAATCGCGAAGAACTTATTTTGTAAAATTGATTTTAATTATAAAATTAATCTTTAATATTGTAATTTTTTTATCAAATCATTATTTATAATAAAGTTATTAATTTATTTTTTTTAAAAGTCACATTTTTATCTTTATTTCAAAATATGATGCTACTGGTAGCACTTTTTTTTTGAAGGTGATTAAAATTATGAGTTGTTTAAAATCACACTCTTGATATTGCGGACATTGTGGACATAACCCTGAAATTGACCCTTGAATCACAAAATGATGTTACTAGTGGTACCACTTTTTTTTGGAGTTAAAACGATGACCTAATTGAAACTATGAACTTGACCACTAACACCACTGCAAATTGTTAAAAATAGTTCAGAAACTCACTATATCATACTCAGATTTCAACCGCTAATTAAGTCTCAACAGTCAAGCATGAAAACCCAATACTAACTGCACTTAATGAGCATAAACACTAAATAATATATATCTGGAACTAAATCAACAGCGAAATCATATACTAACAGTAGACAAAATACACTTTAGGCATCATAAAAAATCTGGGCAAAACCTGAAGAAGAATAACACAGGAAAAGAGTGACAAGTTAAGGAGATTTCTTTATTAAGTTCCAGAGAAAGATACTGAGATAACAACAACCATTTACAACAAGAATATAGCAGAACCAACTCATAAAATGTGCCTCTTCTACACTTAGAAAATTGTGCCAAAGAATCTAGAAATCCATGCCAAGTCTCTGCCTATGAAACTGCATTAAATTTATGTTATAATGCTGAAAAGTACATCTTGGACTTCAACATTATCTTTCTTGAACATAGTGCACGATTTTCTGTACCAACAGTAAATGAAAACACATATTTTAAACCAACATTTTTCCTTGAAATCAGAGCCACGATTTCATTTCATACCTCAGCTGTACAATCTAGCAAATCCATACAGCACAGATTCCTTTAGCTAATGTACGGTCATGTTCAATATCAACTGCAAATGTCTTGGGATGTGTGCCCACTTCCTCTCTTGAAAGATGTGCCTCCCCTTCCTGTTGTTCTTCTCATTTCTCCACGCTCGAAGATCTCTTGGGATGTGTGACCCTTCACCTCCCACTACTCTCTCCGCAAAGTGTGTGCCCCCCTTTTCCACTAATGATGTCTTTATGCAATTTAGAAATGTAACTGCCCTAACCCTTGGTCTTCCAATGAGATTAACGGTCAAGATTAGATCTTTCCCTCATGAGATCAATGATCACGACTTAATCATTCGTTGAGGTCACTTAAGTCATTAAAGTGACCCATAACATCATAAAGTCACTTTTACATTAAAAAATTAAAAGACCCAACTTTATAAAATCACTTTATAAAAACATATTATAAAGTCACTAGGAGAAAGTGTGCTTGGTCACTTCCGCATGTTGAGAGTTGTCAATACAGAAGTACCTCCAAGGTACCAAATTTCAACAATCCCTCTTAGCGAGAGAGGTGCTTCTGGTATCACCACCAGAATCCGTCTCCATCTCATTAGCTACCATAGTGGCTCCCTCTATACTAGAAGTCTTTGCTACCTCTGAACAGGAAGCCACTACTCCCATTGCACTGGAAGCCTCTGTTTCTACCTCTGTTATACCACGAGATGAAGACATGCTCCTAGGAGACTGCACACTCTCCTGAGCATCCATCTGTGTCAACTCATGTCTGTTGAGTCCTTTGAGAGTCCTAAAAGAATACTGAGTCCCCGGTATCAACCCTCTCTCTCATTCTTCCTGTCAACTCTCCGAAATAGATTTTGAATCTAGAAATCTATTGGACCCCAACACAGGTCTACCCAACAACCTATACAAGCCCTCATACTTGACACCAAGCATTACTGCTGTGTCAGCGGTTGCTCCTACAGGATATAAAAAAACATGTCCACCATAGAATACAACTCCAAATACACTCTCATCCAAAGCTGATACTGCAAGAAAATTAAGAGTCAACTATGGAATATATAACACCTTGGAAACCTCTAGAAGACCTCCTAACTCTAGTTGAAATCTCACCCTTCCATCCCCCTTTATTGCAAGTTGTGGGCTAGCTCCACAATTCACTTTGCAGTCTGAGTCTATCTCTATAAGATCGAGGAAAATTGACCTCATCCCAGTCATGTGCCGAGAAGCTCCACTGTCCACAAACCAAGACTCAATGTCTTTGAACACTAGGCACCTGCTACCCATGTGACTAGTCATGAGAGAGAGCTCATTCTCATATCTCTTAGCAAACTCTACAACCTCTGATGAAGCTGACACCTCTAGTTTCAGTTTCTTCTTCTTCTTGTTCGGAAATTGACTAGCATAGTGGCCAATCTTGTGACATGCAAAGCATCTCACCTTTCTCATATCCTTCTTCTTCTCATTTCCCTTTACTACAAGAGCAACGTTCTTGTCCTCTACACCATCCAATGCCTTTTCCTGAGACCCCTCCCAGATCTCCTCCTGTGTAAAATCATCCCATAATCTGCTCCAGTCAGGGATCTTCTCTCTCCCCACCACACACTTGACGAAAACCCCCCACTCCTTTGTGAAGCCTTTGAGGGCTATCCGCACCAACTATGAGTCAGGAATGACTTCTTCAAAAACTGCCAACTCGTCCTTCACCTTTGCAACCCGGGTGAGGTAGGTGGCCACAATATCTCCTTTGACCATCCTAGAACCATGGAGCTTGTCCCAGAGAGCCATTTTTCGGTTCTCATTCTTTGTCTCATAAAATTTTTTCCATGCATCTCACATTTTTTGGTTGTCTTCTTCTCAACCAAGTGTGGAATAAGGTGGTCTTTGACCCCATCCAAGATGATTCTCTAAGTCTTGGCTTCCCTCACCTCATGAACATCAAGAGATATGGGATCTAAAGCAGGTATAAACATGACAGTGTTCGCAAACAACCATAATTAGTTCTCCTTGAGAACACTGCTGATTCTAACCTTCCACTGCAGGTAGTTGGAGATCCCCTCCAACCTATCTTCAAATATGATGTTGGAAGTCATCTTTGTCCTCCTGACAAAGAACTTTTTCTGCCTTTATTCAAGCTAATGCTTCAACAAATCACTTGCTATCCTAAGTGCCAAAGCTTCCCACTGAACTTCAGAGCACCTTCTTTGATACCATGTTAAAAAATAGTTCAGAAACTCACTATATCATACTCAGATTTCAACCTCCAATTAAGTCTCAATAGTCAAGCATGAAAACCCAATTCTAACTGCACTTAATAAGAAGAAACACTAAATAATATAGATCTGAAACTAAATTAGTAGCATACTCATATATTAACAATAGACAAAATACACTTTAGGTACCATAAAAAATCTGGGCAAAACCCTAAGAAGAATAACATAGGAAAATAGTGACAAATTAAGGAGATTTCCTTATTAAGTTCCAAATAAAGATATACTGAGATAACAACAACCATTTAAGACAAGAATATAATAGAACCTAACTCAGAAAATGTCCCTCTTATACACTTAGAAAACTGTTCCAAAGAATCTAGAAATCCGTGCCAAGTCTCTGCCTAAGAAACTGCATTAAATTTTTGTTATAATGTTGAACAATACAACCTAGACTTCAACATTATCTTTCTTGAACATAGTGCATGATTTTTTGTACCAACAGTAAAGGAAAACACAGATTTTAAACTAGCATTTTTCCTTGAAATCAGAGCCATGATTTCAGTGCATACCTCAGTTGTACAATCTAGCAAATCCATATAGTACAGATTCCTTTAGTTGTTGTACGGTCCTGTTCAATATCAACTGCAAATGTCTTGGGATGCATGCCCACTTCCTCTCCTGAAAGATGTGCCTGCCCTGCCTCCTATTCTTCTCCTTTCTCCACGCTCAAAGATATCTTGGGATGTGCAACCCTTCACCTCCCACTACTCTCTCCTCAAAGTGTGTGCCCCCCTTCTCCACGAATGTTATCTTTATGCTATTTAGAAATGTAACTTCCCTAACCCTTGGTATTCCAATGAGATTGACGGTCAAGATTAGATTTTTCCCTCATGAGATCAACGGTCACGACTTAATCATTCGTTGTGGTCACTTAAGTCATTAAAGTGACCCATAATATCATAAAGTCATTTTTACATTAAAAAAATTAAAATACCCAACTTATAAAATCACTTTATAAAAACATATTATAAAGTCACTAGGAGAAGGTGTGCTTGGTCACTTCCGCATGATGAGCGCTGCCAATGTAGAATTACATCCAAACTACCAAATTTCAACACAAATAAAACAAT
>JASDQU010013673.1:280981-300960 GCA_032191745.1 Picea mariana
CAATATCATACAACATATGGACAACATAAATAATGAGCATCAGTCACACATAAGATATACATAGAGACAGATTTTCACGAGGAAACCCATAAAGGGAGAAAACCTCTTCTTCTTCAAAATGATAGGCAGTCTTTTAAGTTCTGTACATCATCTATAATTGAGCAACAACTCAATGTGAGGCTACTACCTCTGTTTTACAAGCTCCAACTTGTTTGAGAGCACTAAATCTCTGGTTTCTCTAGCACCCACTAGAAGGAAGCACCAACTCCCTGAGTGTTCTAGCACCGACTGGATGGAAGCACCTACTTCCACTTATACAAGCACCAACTCTCTGGTTTCTCTAACACCCACTAGAAGGAAGCACCAACTCCCTGAGTGTTCCAGCACCAACTGGATGGAAGTACCAACTTCCAGTTACAGAGGCTCCAAACTGTATAACAGAGAACACTTGTTCTCCCTTGCACCACCCTGCCACCCTGGTTTCTCTGGATACAACCAGATGGAAGATACAACTCCCTATGTTCAAGAACCCACTTGAACATCTGAGGACAACAGTCCTCCCTAGCACCTCCTGACTATCCTTAAATATAAAACTTTACTTTCTGTGAATTTATTACAGTGATTCAATAGTTTTCATTTTCTTACCAGGCTTATCACTGTTCAACTATGCCGCTCAGCTCTGCCTGCATCGGTGTCTCCCTTCTTGCATCCTATTCAAATTTCTGATCTTATCCTCTGTCTCAGCATACACACCTCAGATTTATCTTCTTCTCATAGATATACATCTTTGATATGTGCACTTTCTGCTCTCTTCCACTATTCTGTTATATTCAACTTCTGTTCCTCATCTCTCTGTTTTCTTTCCACTGTGCATACTATAATTTTACCTTTCTACAGTTCAATTCATTTTTCACTCAGCACAGCCACACACACACAGTCACAACATGTTTCTTTTATTCACTGCCTCTTCAGTTACACCTCGAATCTTCTTGGGCAAAAATGCCTCAGCAACTGAATTGCCAACCATCCAAGAACCATGATTTGGTTCTGCTAACTGAATCGTAACTGATCGATTACCTGTGAGGTGAAACAATAACCCTTCGATCAAGTTTCCAATTAACCAGCACCATTGGATTAAATCCATAGGATTTCACATTTATCTCATATGCCCACTAGCTGTGACTGAGCACTAAACATAATTTGAATTTCATGATTTCGCATTTCAGCATTCATGTGATGAAGGGTCTCGACACTCCAAGTCGCGATCGCCGAGACTCCGAGATGGAGCTTAGCACCGCTAGTTTCCTCCCCTCACGTGACCACCGACGGTGACCACAAGCTGCGCTAAAAGGAATTTTGTATTTTGCGAACTTATGAACTTTATTGAACCTGATCAACGGTCGAGATCTCCAATGATCCGACAATCCAGATCTCATCGCGATCTTGCATATCATGATTCCTGTGATGAAGGATATCGATACTCCAAGTCGTGATCATCGAGACTCTGAGATGGAGCTTAGCATTGCTAGCTTCTTCCCCTCACATGACCACCGACGGTGACCACAGGCTGCACCAATAGGCACTTCATATTTCATGAACTTATGAACTTCATCGAGCCTAATCAACGATCCATGATCTCGATGATTCGACGGTCCATATATTTTCATAATCTCGCATATCGCAAGTTCCCACACCATGCTCTGTTGACTCCTCCAATGTGCAAGTAAGTGAAATTCCAATTGCTTTCCACGTGTCCTATGAATCCAACGGTCAGGATTGTTATCACGATTTCACATATCGCAAGTTCGAACCTCTTTCCTTTGGATTTCCCAATCTGAAAAACTCTGAAATGAAACCTTTGTCGTGCTTTGACTGTTTTCCTCCTTATGAGCTTACACTGCTGATATTTCCATTATTGCTACGCTACTGATCGTGTTGAGGTTCGCCATCAATGACAAAAACTCATACGCTGCCTCTGTCTAAAAAAACATGCCAACAAAAGATTTGTTCCTTTATCATAATTATTCCACCCAGTCCACTGTAAATACCGATCTGTTGTGAAGCCCCATCAAACCATCCTATGAAATTCTAACCTATCCATGCAACTTTAAGAACTCTCAGGGTATGAAAATGTATATGTATCTTAAAGGCATCTAGAGTAGCCAGAGCTAAGTGAAACACTCTTTGATAAGAAAAAATACGAGATTCTAAAATGTTTGGGTTCCTTTCTAGCCATATGTACCAGCAGATGTATACTGGTAGAGTTGGGGCCGAGCCGTTCTAAGTAAACCAACAATTCAAACAGTCTAGAAAGGAGGACCCGCGCCACCCATAGGAGGAAGGATGTGTCTCATTTAAAACTTTCCAAACCTGAGAGGTGAAGGAGCAGTGAGAAAAAATGTGATATGCTGACTCACCCGAAAGCACACATAGTTGACATATGCTAGGTCCCACATTTCCTCTATGTTGTGGATAAACCCAAGTAAGGTCTTTGGATTTTGCCACTAACCAAAAAAATAAATTTAGTTTTAGAGGGCATTGCCAAGACCACACTTGTTTGCACCACCCACCAGTTCTAACCGACCACTGCAAAGTCATTAAGGTGATATATACGGTCTTAGTTGATATCTTCCCAAAGGGATCTCCACTTGTCCAGATCAACGCATCTGGCCTATTCCATAACTGCACCCCCGGCTCGATCAAGGCAATCTTGTATCCTTCCCATTCGGTTTCCAAGACACCCAATTGATTTAGATCACCACTGTCATACCACGCACGACATATAGTACCAGGGTACAAATCTTTTCCAGCTTGAGAGAGGTAGTGTACACTAATTTATTTTTGCGTCTGTAGTAGATCAGCTGATAAGAATGCTTTGATGCCCTTTCCAAGAATCCGGTCCTTTCCAATAATAATGGAATGTACCGACCCCTGAATCCAAGATATCCAAAGAAGTAGCAATGGGAAATACTTCTGAAGAGTTCCCAACTCTCGACTGTTCGCACTTTGTGCCTTTCGTAGGAGTAACAAAGCCAGATTATCTTCAATTGTTTCCAGAGCAAGCATTTCCTGTAATCTCTGTTCTGTTAGAACCCTATATAATAGGGAATCAGTGTTCTGAATAATATTTATCTTTTTCATGCATATGTGTTCGCTCATGATGCATGGCGAAGGTGGTGGAAAGCGCTTGACACTGACCAAGCATAAGATGAGTGCTTGCGCGCGAGCTTCAAAGCGAGTTCCGATGCATTTTTAGCAAAAAATTGTGAAGTGTTTTGAAATGGCAAAATTTGACTCTTGGGGGTAAATGCAAAGTTGGGTTCATTAGCCTAATTTGGGTTTTTTTTATCTATGTTTGGTATTTTAAGCAAAATTTGGCCCCTCATCCTTTATACAGAGTATTCTGTTTTGGTTTTTCAAAATATAAATTTTGAGAAAAAAATAATATTTTAGGCAAAAATTATATTGGCCTAGGGCCAACCACCGAATACTCAACACTGATTGTAAGCGCCATTCCATGCACCAACAACAAACACACAAGGCAGCGCCATCACCAAACTCCAAAGATAGCCTTGGGCTCACTTCATCGAAACACTTTGCAGCTATTGGCATATATCAATGCCCATTTGTATTCTCTTCTCGTGAATGTGGGATATTACCCACAGAAAGTAAAAATATATATATATAAAACACAGCTCCAAACCCTCTGCTAGGTGTTTGAACCGGTTTCAAGGTGTCGATTGCAGGGAGCCACGCATCTGCATCAATGACAACACAATTCAACCACCAAAGCAAACAACATCCAAGCCAACACTCGAGCGCAAGGGGCCAAGCATGAGACTCCAGCTCCACGCAATCTGTTACACAACAACGCAACACACAAGACACGGGTTACAACAACAAACATGCAGGTCAATTGCCCAAATGCAATGTGCCAAGCCCCAGGACAATCTAACGCCCAAGCTCACATCTGCAAATGGCATTGATGGCAACGATCAGGGGAGGAACAATGTTTATTTCCTGTGATTATTCATGCTGGGAAAGTCAGAAAAAGTTCCGTTTGGTATGCCTGCTACACAATGAATCAGGGTTTATACCATAATGTAATTGGTAGTGGTTCAGATTCCCCTGGTTCTTTTCCATCGTGTACATCATCTGGTAAATTAGTTGGGGTTTCATTCCCACTCACTGGCTTCCTTTCTCAATTGTTGGACGCACACAGAAGTGGACGCTCTCCAGGACTCTCCTTGTCACTGCATTTGGAGCAGTTTGCCATGTTATCTCAACATCTCTACTTGGTATTAATGCACAAACTATGGCAACTACCATTGCCAGGGAGGAAACAGTACACCAACTTGCATCTCTGCTTCTAATCATTCTTGGTGCTAGTTATGTTCTATCGTTTATCTTTGGAAAAGGAGGTCACAACCATTCCCACAACCACCCCATGGAGAAGATGGTTGTGGAAGGCCTTATACTTGTACCAGCGTTGTTGCCTTGTGCTACTACACTTCCAGTCTTCCTGGCCGTAGGAAAATAATCTTCGATGCTAGTGCTTGCGATAATAGTTCTGTTTTGCAGTACAATCACTGTCATGATCACTCTGGTGGCATTGTCATTTTATGGTGCCAGCCAGCTTAAATTTCACTGGGTGGAGCGATATGATAAAGCTTTCGTAGGAACAGTCTGTGCCTGGTAGGTATTCTAACATATGTTTTCCATGATCATGAGGGTGAAATCCACTCAGGCACTGATTCTCTCATTATTGATGAGCACCACGCAACTGAAGGAAGAATTTCATTATCAAGGCCACAAATTTCTCGAAAGTCCAGATATCAGAGCTGGAATGGGAAAGAACAGTTTATGCTATAGACTGCTGTGAAATAGGACTGATTCTTAAGAAAGGTTCTCTGTTCATGTGCTAACCAAGAATTTGCTGCTATTTTGCTGAACACAAGTCTAGCTTGTCCTTTGGCAGCAATTCTGCATGCACCATTAAAAGAAGATTCTGCTCGTTTTATTTTTGCTTCAGTTATTGTAGCTGTGGAACTGTTGCACAAGGATGGAGTTGTATATAGGGTGTTTCACCTGATACTCTAATGGTTGATCAGAAGGGCCATTTGCAGCTGGTTGACTTCCGCTTTGCGAAAAATCTATCTGGTGAAAGAACATTCACAATATGTGGGATGGCAGACTACTTAGCCCCAAAAATAATTCAGGGAAAAGGCCATGGGCTGACTGCAGACTGGTGGGCATTAGGAGTGATTATCTATTTTATGTTAAATAATGATCTTCCATCTGGATCATGGAGAAACAATGATTTGAACATTATTGCAAAAATTCGCAAACTTGTGAGGCAGTCTAAATGTTTGCAGGATAAGATGACAGCAAAGGAGAGTGCAACATGGCTTTCAGTTGTCAACCAAGAGGAAGCATTTGCTCGACAACAAAATCTGAATACTTGCTTTCTTACAAGTGCCGAAGGATATGGAAATGCAGTAACTTTAACATCCAGCAGCAACAGTGAGTACGATGTGGAACAGTTAGGCAAATTGGTACATGCAGGTGTCCTTGAGGTGGCAGAGTATCCCTATCTTCGAGGCAATGGTTGAGAAAGATCAGGGAACACATGGCAGAGATTAGATCACCAATCCTCCAATTGGCAGCATACCTCAAATCAACTCAGGCATTCGACTGCTGTTGCATTTATTTATTGTGATGTTGTTAGAATCTATTTTCCAACAAACCTTAACAAACTCCAGATGTTCAAACAATAGTTACCCAGTCGACTTTCCTGGGATTTGCTGTCTTGTTTATTACAGGAGACAGCCGACAAGTGTCAAGAGCATTGTAACTGTTATCTATTTTTAGAAAACAGAAGTAGAGCGCGAGTCTTGGAGGACTGATATCAATTTTTGTTTATATAGACCTGTAAAAGACAAAACAAAGGTTGGACTGGGGCTAAGTAAGAGAGGTTTCGACCTATGGAGTGTTTTTCCATATGGTTGGACCTGTGAGAGGTGTTTTATTGTGATTGACTGTATGTTGTGCTTGGCCAGAACATTTTCTGTAATTATTAAATGATCAATCAGTCATGAACATGCTTTTTTTACAGGATTCCTGTGCGGATGTGTTGGTGGAGTTTCTTTCTTTGTTAAGTTTTTCCTGTGATCATTACGTTTGTTTTAAATTTCTTATTATCAAAAGAAGAGTAATAGAGCAGAATTTATCAGCAGATACTCTGCATCTGATCTTGTGATAATCTTTATGTTTTCTTCTGAAAGCCCAGTTTAGGAATTCTTAGTTGCTCCTTTCCTTGGTTTTTTCCTCCCCTTTTTCTTCCTCAAATCAACACCATCAAAACTTAATTCGATCCAACATTGCCGCCACCTTGCCCTGTGAAAGAACTTTGTCCAGATCTGAAAGTGAATCACATTTTTAAGCGTAGACCCCATTTGCCCAATGGCCCTCCTTGCTATCCCAAAATAACCATTTAAAAATCAAAACCCTATACTTTTATAGCTAGCCTAACATTCATCCTATACAAACCAAGTTAAATCGAAAAGAGAGATCCCTCTCTAAGTCTTGGAGGGATAGATCCAAGACTCGAAGTGGTTCGAGGTTACCTCTGTGATTGCCTCCGTAGCCTTAGGAAAATTACAGAGCGCTAACATTTTTGGCGACTCCGCTGGGGAACTTCTCCAGAGCTGCACTTCAAGTTCAGATTTGACTTCTGATGGTGAACATAAGCCAAACACAAGAAGGTTGTACCATTCACCTGGCGACTCCATTGTTCAAGATCCCAAGCTTCAAAGTTCACAAGCGACTTCACTACTGAAGAATCCAGATTTCAAAGCCTTGATGATGCTTCAAGATGACAAGGTATGTGGAAAATCCTATATATTGTGAAGCTATCAAAGATTTTAGGGATGAGTTAGCATATCTTCCAATTGAAGAAGTTTCGTTAACAACTGTGTTTCATTGTTGGAAATCGAAAAATTTTCCTCATGAAATTAAAATTTGTGTTCTCGAGCTGTTTGCTGAAAGACTTGAAAAAGATATTGAGCTTTTGAATACTCAGATTCAGTCTCATAGTTTCCAACATCCAAAACAATTTTATGAGAATCTTACGTCTCAAAAACCAAAAGATATTGTATCATTTTTCGATTTTCTGATTGATGAATCTTTTGTTTGCAAGCATAAGTCTGAAATTGAACAGTTGCAATCATGGTATAATATTGAGGACATGGATGGGAAACTTATCCATTTTAGAATGCTGAATGAATACCTGGAGAATCAACAAATAGATCATATATTTATTGACCCGGTTGCAAATTATATGGAGCTCTTTTTCAGTATAACTGTTCAATCATATTTTTTCTGCAAGGACCCGAGCCATCACCAGTTGCCATTACATATTTCAGTTTTGATTTTCATCAAACATGATGAGGAATCCCAATCATGGGATCAACTGCTGGGTTGGCTTCATTGGCACTTTTTCATTACCTGATTGAAGCAAAAACTGTTAGCAAATTAGGGTAGGTAGGAATGTGCCAATAAGCTCAATAGAATGAGCATCTTTTCTTTTTCGTCTCTTCATGGTTTTATTTTCAGTTTACAGTTTGGGGGCAGCCCAATGATCAGCTGGTCGGAAAAATTCAGAGTTTAGCGATTCTAGACACCTCCTTCGGAGCTATCTTCCCCAGGTGGAGCCTATGTTAGAACCCAATATAATAGGGAATCAGTGTTTTGAATAATATTTATCTTTTTCAGGCATGTGTGTTTGCTCATGACGCATGGCGAAGGCGGCGAAAAGCGTCCGACACTGACCAAGCATAAGATGAGTGCTTGCGCACGAGCTTCAAAGCAAGTTCCGATGCATTTTTAGCAAAAAATTGTGAAGTGTTTTGAAATGGAAAAATTTGACTCTTGGGGGTAAATGCAAAGTTGGGTTCATTAGCCTAATTTGGGTTTTTTTTATCTATGTTTGGTCTTTTAAGAAAAATTTGGCCCCTCGGCCTTTATACAGAGTATTCTGTTTTGGTTTTTCAAAATATAAATTTTGAGAAAAAAATAATATTTTAGGCAAAAATTATATTGGCCTAGGGCCAACCCCCGAATACTCAACACCAATTGTAAGCGCCATTCCATGCACCAACAACAAACACACAAGGTAGCGCCAGCACCAAACTCCAAAGATAGCCTTTTGCTTACTTCATCGAAACACTTTGCAGCTATTGGCATATATCAATGCCCATTTGTATTCTCTTCTCGTGAATGTGGGATATTGACCACATAAAGTAAAAGAAAAATATATAAAACGCAGCTCCAAACCCTCTGCCAGGTGTTTGAACCAGTTTCAAGGTGTCGATTGTAGGGAGCCACGCATCTGCATCAACGACAACACAAGTCAACCACCAAAGCAAACAACATCCAAGCCAACACTCGAGCGCAAGGGGCCAAGCATGAGACTCCATCTCCACGCAATATGTTACACAACAATGCAACACACAAGACACGGGTTACAGAAACAAACATGCAGGTCAATTGCCCAAAAGCAATGCGCCAAGCCCCAGGACAATCTAAAGCCCAAGCTCACATCCGCAGATGGCATTGATGGAAGCGATCAGGGGAGGCACAATGTTTATTTCCTGTGATTATTCATGCTGGGAAAGTCAAAAAAAGTTACATTTGGTATGCCTGCTACACAATGGATCAGGGTTTATACCATAATGTAATTGGCAGTGGTTCAGATTCACCTGGTTCTTTTCCATCGTGTACATCATCTGGTAAATTAGTTGGGGTTTCATTCCCACTCACTGGCTTCCTTTCTCAATTGTTGGATGCACACAGAAGTGGATGCTCTCCAGGACTCTCCTTGTTACTTCATTTGGAGCAGTTTGCCATGTTATCTCAACATCTCTACTTGGTATTACTGCACTAACTATGGCAACTACCATTGCCGGGGAGGAAACAGTACACCAACTTGCATCTCTGCTTCTAATCATTCTTGGTGCTAGTTATTTTCTATCGTTTATCTTTGGAAAAGGAGGTCACAGCCATTCCCACAACCACCCCATGGAGAAGATGGCTGTGGCAGGCCTTATACTTGTACCAGCATTGTCGCCTTGTGCTACTACACTTCCAGTCTTCCTGGCCGTAGGAAAATCATCTTCGATGCTAGTGCTTGCGATAAGAGTTCTGTTTTGCAGTACAATCACTGTCATGATCACTCTGGTGGCATTGTCATTTTATGGTGCCAGCCAACTTAAATTTCACTGGGTGGAGCGATATGTTAAAGCTTTAGTAGGAACAGTTATGTGCCTGGTAGGTATTCTAACATATGTTTTCCATGATCATGAGGGTGAAAGCCACTCAGGCACTGATTCTCTCATTATTGACGAGCACCATGCAACTGAAGGAAGAATTTCATTATCAAGGCCACAGATTTCTCGAAAGTCCAGATATCAGAGCTGGAATGGCAAAGAACAGTTTATGCTACAGACTGCTGTGAAATAGGACTGATTCTTAAGAAAGGTTCTCTGTTCATGTGCTAACCAAGAATTTGCTTCTATTTTGCTGAACACAAGTCTAGCTTGTCCTTTGGCAGCAATTCTGCATGCACCATTAAAAGAAGATTCTGCTCATTTTATTTCTGCTTCAGTTATTGTGGCTGTGGAACTGTTGCAAAAGGATGGAGTTGTATATAGGGGTGTTTCACCTGATACTCTAATGGTTGATCAGAAGGGCCATTTGCATCTGGTTGACTTCCGCTTTGCGAAAAAGCTATCTGGTGAAAGAACATTCACAATATGTGGGATGGCAGTTAGCCCCAGAAATAATTCAGGGAAAAGGCCATGGGCTTATTGCAGACTGGTGGGCATTAGGAGTGCTTATCCATTTTATGTTAAATAGTGATCTTCCATCTGGATCATCGAGAAACAGTGATTCGAACATTATTACAAAAATTTGAAAACTTGTGAGGCAGTCTAAATGTTTGCAGGATAAGATGACAACAAAGGAGAGCGCAACATGGCTTTCAGTTGTCAACCAAGAGGAAGCATTTTCTGGACAACAAAATCTGAATACTTTCTTTCTTACAAGTGTCGAAGGATATGGAAATGTAGTAACTTTAACATCCAGCAACAGCAGTGAGTATGATGTGGAATAGTTAGGCAAATTGGTACATGCAGGTGTCCTTGAGGTGGCAGAGTATCCCTATCTTTGAGGCAATGGTTGAGAAAGATCAGGGAACACATGGCAGAGATTAGCTCACCAATCCTCCAACTGGCAGCATACCTCAAACCAACTCAGGCATTCGACTTCTGTTGCATTTATTTATTGTGATGTTGTTAGAATCCATTTGCCAGCAAACCTTAACAAACTCCAGATGTTCAAACAACAGTTACCCAATCGACTTTCCTGGGATTTTTTGTCTTGTTTGTTACAAGAGACAGCAGACAAGTGTCAAGAGCATTGTAACTGTTATCTATTTTTAGAAAATAGAGGTAGAGCACGATTCTTGGAGGACTGATATCAATTTTTGTTTATATAGACCTGTAAAAGACAAAACAAAGGTTGGACTGGGGCTGAGTAAGAGAGGTTTCGACCTATGGAGTGTTTTTCCATATGGCTGAACCTGTGAGAGGTGTTTTATTGTGTTGGACTGTATGTTGTGCTTGGCCGGAACATTTTCTGTAATTATTAAATGATCAATCAGTGATGAACATGCTTTTTTTACAGGATTCCTGTGCAGATGTGTTGGTGGAGTTTCTTTCTTTGTTAAGTTTTTCCTGTGATCATTACGTTTTTTTTCAATTTCTTATTATCACGTTTGTTTTCAATTTCTTATTATCAGAAGAAGAGTAATAGAGCAGAATTTATCAGCAGATACTCTGCATCTGATCTTGTGATAATCTTTATGTTTTCTTCTGAAAGCCCAGTTTAGGAATTCTTAGTTTCTCCTTTTCTTGGTTTCCCCCCCCCCTTTTTTTTCCTCAAATCAAAACCATCAAAACTTAATTCGATCCAACATTTCCGCTACCTTGCCCTGTGAAAGAACTTTGTCCAGATCTGAAAGTGAATCACATTTTTAAGCGCAGACCCCATTTGCCCAATGTCCCTCCTTGCTGTCCCAAACTAACCATTTAAAAATCAAAACCCTATACTGTTATAGCTAGCCTAACATTCATCCTATACAAACCAAGTTAAATAAAAAAGAGAGATCCCTCTCTGAGTCTTGGAGGGCTAGATCCAAGACTCGAAGTGGTTCGAGGTTACCTCTGTGATTGCCTCTGTAGCCTTAGGCAAATTACAGAGCGCTAACATGTTCTATAGACCAAGTCTTTTCAAGTGATTTAAATTTTTTTAGTGTCCAAACTATAAGGGCTAGTGCCCCCTCATCCCTTTCGGCCTATAAGGGAACCCAAACCTCTTTCACCAAATCTATTAAACAGTCATCACGCAACCAATCATGATTGAAATTAAACGGGCGTGCAATAGTAGGAAAACCCTTTCCCATTTGTAATAAAATGGGAGCATGATTAGATATGTAGGGGAAATCCACCAACGTCCTAAAGCGATCAAAGGTTGCAATAAGGTCCACATAAGCTAAAATTCTATCAAGCCTTTTTACAGTTTCTTCCACCCCAGATCTACTATTTCTCCAAGTAGGAGTAATCTTTGATGACTTAAAGTCTATCAGGTGGTTTCTACTGAACAAATATTTGTAGAATAGCACCGAAAAATCAAGTGAGGTTGTCGCTCCCCAAACTACGATTGTAGAAGTAGTAAGAATTAAAACCCTAATGATGACCAAATCTCCTATCGCTAGAAGAGTCGAGCCATCCACCTTTTCTGAAATAATCTTGCGCTCGAGACAAGGTCCATACACCAATAGAAAAAAGATCCTTCGATAATCGAAAACATAGATCCCTATCAACAAGATACCAACACAAACTAAGAAAGGTGTTAAAATAAAAAACTTTGGATCCCAAGCCACAAGTAGTTCGCCAGACTTCCGGAAATCATTAACAGCACAAACCAACCAGTCTAGTTTTAATGAAGTCACAAATAAAGGATCCTTTTCCTCGGAGACAAAGGTCTCTAGAAAGAAGATAAAGTCATGCTAAGTTTTTGAGAAAACTCTTCTTATGGAGGCCTTTTTTAGGAGTCCCCCAACCCCTCTAATGTTCAAGAAGAGGAGGATCATGATTTTTCCTATGCAAGGGATTTCATGCCTCTAAGCACCCTCTGATCTAAAGATGAATCCAATAGTTGAGTTGAAAATGACAGGTTGGTTCCTAGTCTCTTATGGGCGCTCCTGGTTCTTATCGGGGATAGCTATAGCCCGAGGCCATGGGACCAGGCATAATTTGCCCCGATGGGATCCCCATAACTAGTAGAATTCCCAAGAGCACCCCTAGTCTTAGAAACCTCATGAACTTTGTTACCCAGGTAAGTCTGTAGTGGAATAGGATCAGTGATCTCCCTAACAGGAGAGATAACAATATTAATCATGTTATCCAAAACCGGGTCACTGACTATGTCCCCCGAAGATCGTTGTCCCGAACCGCAATCATCAACAGAAGTAATAGACGGGGGACAAGCCGATAAATGCTCAGAGGTGTCCACAAGCTTGGGTCTGGGTTCCACATAAGTCACTGGCCGGGATGGTAGCAGATTGTTAGGTACAAAGTATGGCTCCAAGTGATGGCTTTCCTGCAGTAACCAGATGGACGAGTGTGAGCTATCCAGTTGATCCCCCGGTGACCTTTGTTCCAGACAGTAAGCATCCACAGAGGTTTTAGTCAAAAGAAAAGTAGAAAAAGGCTCAGTAAAATTTACAGGCTTGTGGAGAAGTTCAACAGTAGCCATAGACCGGGCTGGTAACAGAACGATTGAAGAAGGGGGATTCTCCAAAAGTGGACTTGAATGAGATAACCTGACCGACGCATGAGAGCTATCTAGTTGGTCCCTCTCCCAGGAAGTCAAAGAAAAATAAAGAGATGGACTCAGGTACTTGAGCTTACCTATAAAGGTGGCGGGCGAGCTCCCCACATCCTCCTCACTCAATGCAACATAGTCTCGCACGTCCTGCGGTTCCTCCAAATCCATGTAATGGTCCTTGGGCGACTCTTCCCAATCCTCCTCAAGTTTTGGTGGTCCCTGTGTCGAGTGACAATCTTTGTGAAGATGTCCAATACTTCTACAAAGAGAGCAATGAAAAGGTACCCCTAGGTAGTCCAGTTGTTGAACAAAGAGATGTCCTTGCTAGTCAATCTCCAAGGATTCAAGCAACCCCGCGTGCATGTCGACCTCAAAAAGTACTATGGCCATGCACTTATCAGTAGACCTAAGGGCCTCTTTGTCCACCTTGATGAAGCAGCCCAAAAAATTTCCAATCTCCGCAACAGCCCTGGAGTTACATAGTTGTAAAGGGAGCCCTACAAGGAGCACCCATAGATGGCGAAAACTAAAATACTCGAAGTTAGGATCAAAGTAGATGCGCCACCTTTTGAGCATTAAGCTCCCTCCCTCATAGCCCAAAAATTGCCCAAGAATGAGTTCAGTGTCCTCGGGGGTTTTAAAGACGAACCCCAACCAACCTCTAGGCAAGTACCAAACCTCCAAAAAATATCCTAGGACTGGTTCCCAGGTTTTCTCCATCCAAACAACCAGAGATCTCTTACAACATGATTGATAGGCATACCTCCCCATGAGTGCACACATAGAAATATTGCAGGAGTCTTCCAAGCCAACATCAACCCCCATAACCATCATCCTCTTTGTTTTCTTCGACTTCCACACCTTTGTTGTACGTTTCACTGACCCCCTTTTAGTAATACTATGACCTCTCGTAGCCACTGTGGGTCTGCCAACTGGAGCCAATGTAGAGCTAGTAAACTTTGTTTCCCCTATAGCATAATGTGCACCCAGCCCGCCAGACTTACGAGTGATACCACTCCCCTCAGCACTACCTAGAACTATTGGCGAAGAGCTCTATGTAGGAAGAGTAGTGCAAGGGTTCTGAAATGCAAGATTCTTTCCATCAAGTAGACTGGACGTCGAAACCGATGCATTAACATTTAAGAAAGTATTTAAGTTGTGGCAACCCGTAACTTCCTTACTCAGCTCATCCACCGATGTGAAAATCCCTTCCTTCTCCCACAACTCCTCATCAGTCACACCCATGAGTGCACTGACCTCGGAGTCCATGCCAAATCCGCCCCCAAGCACTCGACGGGATGCCACCTCAGCTCTCTAGTCCTATCATGGCAGTGTAAATAGTTGGAGGGATTTAAGGTTCATTAATGCAGGAGAGGACAAGCTGGGGGGTAATCAATGAGCCCTGTCCAATCTTGGATACTCCCCCTGAGAGTATAAAAAACTCAACCTCCACCTGTGGACTTAAAGGAGCGTTTATGTCATCTTACATCAATGATTGATAGGCTCAACTTAAACTATGTCAGGTAGCCCACCCTAACCGCCTTAAGGAGTGAAACTCATAGTAAAAGGATACACGCCAGAGTTGTGAGATATGGCCCCAGCCAGAAACCCACTATTAAACCTGCAACTTCCCTTACACTATGAGCGAGAATCTCCAACTCAACTAATGAAGGTCAATTGCTCTCTTCTATCTTGGCTTGAGACATGAGTCATGATAGTTACATAGTAATCTAGTTATAATGTTTTCATCTAATGTAAAAATGTCAATAGAGGTTATTGTCTTATCGTTTTCATTTGTACATGTAGATCGTATATGTTCACATTTGTGGTGCCAATGATCATCCTTATTGCGCTCTACTTTAAATATTAATAAAAATGTATCATTCTTCAATGCAATCACTACTCTTTTGTTTTTAATGCAATGACTAACCAATGTATGTCACATGAATATGCAACCTCACACATACTTTAATGACATGACTAACCAATGTATGTCACATGAATATGCAACCTCACACATACTTTAATGTTGTCATTAGTGATATAAAAACTGATATTAACACTATTTGAATATGATATCATACTTTAAGAATCCAATATCTATACTTTTAGATCTGCATACTTTTTAACATTTTGAAAATTCAATTTCATACTTTTATATTCAATATTCACACATTTGAACACCGGTATTCATATTTTCAAATTTGATATTCACAAATTTGATATTTTATATTTTGAGTTAAAAATCTAAATTTAATAAAATGGATGTTATCTCGACAATGATCTAAATTGTTAGAATACTTTTCCTTTATCACTATGGAAGTATGCAAAATATAACATACATAATTAAACATGTTACATATATTAGAATTTACATTTATTATTCTACTTAAATTTAGATGGTTATTTAATTAGTATAAAATTATTTTTTCCATCAACTAATTTATAGTTTCTTTTATAGTTTCTTCTATTTGCTTTCTAAGAAAAGGAAAGAAACTTTGTTTTCGAAGAATGGGGATCCATGTTCACTTTGAATTATATGATTCCATTGGTATCCTTAAATACCCCTTCATTATTGTATAAAGCTCGTTTCAATGGAATTGGTAGTTAGAATCAAAAGTTTTGGACTCATATCGATCACTAAGAATTCATTTTTTTTTGGATTCTAATCATGAATCTTATCAAAAGTTTTGGATTCACAACCATCATTAAGAATTCATTTTTTGAATTTGATTTTAATTATGAAATCAATTTTCAAATCACTAAGAATTCATTTTTTAAAATTGATTTTAATTATGAAATTAATCTTTAATATTGTAATTTTTTTATCAAATCATTATTTATAATAAAGTTATTAATTTTTTTCTTAAAAGTCACATTTTTATCTTTATTTCAAAATGTGGTGCTACCAGTAACACCCTTTTTTTGGAGGTGATTAAAATTATGAGTTGTTTAAAATCACACTCTTGATATTGCGGACATTGTGGACATAACCTTGAAATTGACCCTTGAATCACAAAGTGATGTTACTAGTGGTACCACTTTTTTTTGGAGTTAAAATGATGACCTAATTGAAACTATGGACTTGACCACTAACACCACTGCAAATTGTTAAAAATAGTTCAGAAACTCACTATATCATACTCAGATTTCAACCTCTAATTAAGTCTCAACAGTCAAGCATGAAAACCCAATACTAACTGCACTTAATGAGCATAAACACTAAATAATATAGATCTGGAACTAAATCAACAACGAAATCATATACTAATAGTAGACAAAATACACTTTAGGCATCATAAAAAATCTGGGCAAAGCCCCAAGAAGAATAACATAGGAAAATAGTGACAAGTTAAGGAGATTTCTTTATTAAGTTCCAGAGAAAGATACTGAGATAACAACAACCATTTACAACAAGAATATAGTAGAACCCAACTCATAAAATGGGCCTCTTCTGCACTTAGAAAATTGTGCCAAAGAATCTAGAAATCCATGCCAAGTCTCTGCCTATGAAACTGCATTAAATTTTTGTTATAATGTTGAAAAGTACATCCTGGACTTCAACATTATCTTTCTTGAACATAGTGCACGAATTTTTGTACTAGAAGTAAATGAAACACATATTTTAAACCAACATTTTTCCTTGAAATCAGAGCCACGATTTCATTGCATACCTCAGCTGTACAATCTAGCAAATCCATACAGTACAGATTCCTTTAGCTAATGTACGGTCATGTTCAATATCAACTGCAAATGTCTTGGGATGTGTGCCCACTTCCTCTCCTAAAAGATGTGCCTCCCCTGCCTGTTGTTCTTCTCATTTCTCCACGCTCGAAGATCTCTTGGGATGTGTGACCCTTCACCTCCCACTACTCTCTCCTCAAAGTGTGTGCCCCCCTTTTCCACTAATGATGTATTTATGCAATTTAGAAATGTAACTGCCCTAACCCTTGGTCTTCCAATGAGATTGACGGTCAAGATTAGATCTTGCCCTCATGAGATCAATGATCATGACTTAATCATTCGTTGAGGTCACTTAAGTCATTAAAGTGACCCATAACATCATAAAGTCACTTTTACATAAAAAAATTAAAAAACCCAACTTTATAAAATCACTTTATAAAAACATATTATAAAGTCACTAGGAGAAGGTGTGCTTGGTCACTTCTGCATGTTGAGAGTTGTCAATACAGACGTACCTCCAAGGTACCAAATTTCAACACTCCCTCTTAGCGAGAGAGGTGCTTTTGGTATCACCACCATAATCCATCTCCATCTCATTAGCTACCATAGTTGCTCCCTCTGTACTAGAAGTCTTTGCTACCTCTGAACAGGAAGCCACTACTCCCACTGCACTGGAATCCTCTGTTTCTACCTCTGTTGTACCACGAGTTGAAGACATGCTCCTAGGAGACTGAACACTCTCCTGAGCATCCATCTGTGTTGACTCATGTATGTTGAGTCCTTTGAGAGTCCTAAAAGAATACTGAGTCCCCGGTATCAACCCTCTCTCTCGTGTTTCCTGTCAACTCTCCGATACAGAATCTGAATCTAGAAATCTATTGGACCCCAACACAGGTCTACCCAACAACCTATACAAGCCCTCATACTTGACACCAAGCATTAGTGTTGTGTCAGCGGTTGCTCCTACAGGATATAAAAACATATGTCCACTATAGAATACAACTCCAAATACTCTCTCATCCGAAGTTGATACTGCAAGAAAATTAAGAGTCAACTATGGAATATATAACACCTTGGAAACCTCCAAAAGACCTCTTGACTCTAGTTGAAATCTCACCCTTCCATCCCCCTTTATTGCAAGTTGTGGGCTAGCTCCATAATTCACTTTGCAGTATGAATCTATCTCTGTAAGATTGAGGAAAATTGACCTCATCCCAGTCATGTGCCGAGAAGCTCCACTGTCCACAAACCAAGACTCAATGTCCTTGAACGCTAGGCACCCACTACGCACGTGACCAGTCATGAGAGAGAGCTCATTCTCATATCTCTTAGCAAACTCTACAACCTTTGATGAAGCTGAAACCTCTAGTTTCGGTTTCTTCTTCTTCTTGTTCATAAATTGACTAGCATAGTGGCTAGTCTTGTGACATGCAAAGCATCTCACCTTTCTCATATCCTTCTTCTTCTCATTTCCCTTTACTACAAGAGCAATGTTCTTGTCCTCTACACCATCAAATGCCTTTTCCTGAGACCCCTCCCGAATCTCCTCCTGCATAAAATCATCCCATAATCTGCTCCAGTCAGGGATCTTCTCTGTCCCCACCACACAATTGACGAAAACCCCCCACTCCTTGGTGAAGCTTTTGAGGGCTATCCGCACCAACTATGAGTCAGGAATGACTTCCTCAAAAACTGCCAACTCGTCCTTCACCTTTGCAACCTGGGTGAGGTAGGTGGCCACAATCTCTCCTTTGACCATCCTAGAACCATGGAGCTTGCCCCAGAGAGCCATTTTTTAGTTCTCGCTCTTTGCCTCATAAAAAATTTTCCATGCATCTGACATTTTTTGGTTGTCTTCTTCTTAACCAAGTGTGGAATAAGGTGGTCTTTGACCCCATCCAAGATGATTCTCTGAGTCTTGGCTTCCCTCACCTCATGAACATCAAGAGATATGGGATCTGAAGCAGGTATAGACACGACAGTGTTCACAAACAACCATAATTAGTTCTCCTTGAAAACACTGTTGATTCTAACCTTCCATTGCAGGTAGTTGGAGATCCCCTCCAACCTATCTTCAAATCTGATGTTGGAAGTCATCTTTGTCCTCCTGACAAAGAACCTTTTCTGCCTTTATTCAAGCTAATGCTTCAACAAATCACTTGCTATCCTAAGTGCCAAAGCTTCCCATTGAACTTCAGAGCACCTTCTTTGATACCATGTTAAAAAATAGTTCAGAAACTCACTATATCATACTCAGATTTCAACCTCTAATTAAGTCTCAACAGTCAAGCATGAAAAACCAATTCTAACTGCACTTAATAAGAAGAAACACTAAATAATATAGATCTGAAACTAAATCAGTAGCATACTCATATACTAACAATAGACAAAATACACTTTAGGTACCATAAAAAAACTGGGCAAAACCCCAAGAAGAATAACACAGGAAAATAGTGACAAATTAAGGAGATTTCCTTATTAAGTTCCAAATAAAGATACTGAGATAACAACAACCATTTACGAAAAGAATATAACAGAACCCAACTCAGAAAATGTCCCTCTTATACTCTTAGAACACTGTTCCAAAGAATCTAGAAATCCGTGCCAAGTCTCTGCCTAAGAATCTGCATTAAATTTTTGTTACAATGTTGAACAATACAACCTAGACTTCAACATTATCTTTCTTGAACATAGTGCATGATTTTTGTACCAGCAGTAAAGGAAAACACAGATTTTAAACTAGCAATTTTCCTTGAAATCAGAGCCACGATTTCAGTGCATACCTCAGTTGTACAATCTAGCAAATACATACAGTACAGATTCCTTTAGTTGTTGTACGGTCCTGTTCAATATCAACTGCAAATGTCTTGGGATGCATGCCCACTTCCTCTCCTGAAAGATGTGCTTGCCCTGCCTCCTATTCTTCTCCTTTCTCCACGCTCAAAGATATATTGGGATGTGCAACCATTCACCTCCCACTACTCTCTCCTCAAAGTGTGTGCCCCCCTTCTCCACAAATGTTATCTTTATGCTATTTAGAAATGTAACTTCCCTAACCCTTGGTATTCCAATGAGATTGACGGTCAAGATTAGATCTTTCCCTCATGAGATCAACGATCACGACTTAATCATTCGTTGTGGTCACTTAAGTCATTAAAGTGACCCATAATATCATAAAGTCATTTTTACATTAAAAAATTAAAAGACCCAACTTATAAAATCACTTTATAAAGTCACTTTATAAAAACATATTATAAAATCACTAGGAGAAGGAGTGCTTGGTCACTTCCGCATGGTGAGCACTGCCAATGCAGAAGTACCTCCAAACTACCAAATTTCAACACAAA
>JASDQU010013673.1:301292-315782 GCA_032191745.1 Picea mariana
CAAAAATGAAAAAAAAAAAAATGAAAAACACAATTTTATTTATAAAAAAAATTAAAAATCAACATAAAGAATGAATTAAAAAAAATAAAAATTTAAAAACGAAATCACAATGGTTTAAAAAAGCCAAAAATACAAACATTATTAAAATTTAAAATTAAAAAAACAAACAAAAATATTATTAAAATAAAAAACATAATTAAAAATCCACTTTAAAACAAACAAACGTAATCAAAATTTAAAAATTAAAAAAATAAATTAAGCAACATTTACAAAATTTAAAAAAAATAATATTCAAATGTGTTTGGGCGTACACGGTGGGGAGGGGTGTGGATTGCCCACGGCCCTCTCATCATAGACATCTGCATATTCATTTTTTTTTATTGTTATTTAAATTTTAAATATTTTATTTTTAAAATTTGATTATATTTTGTTTGTTTTAAAGTAAGTTTTTAATTATATTTTTAATTTTAACAATATTTTTGTTTGTTTTTAAATTTTTTTAATTTTAAAGTTGTTTTTTTTAAGGTTTTTAAATGTATATTTATAATAATTTTTTTTTTAACTATTGTAATTTAATTTTTAATTTTTTTAATTATCTTTTTTTATGTTGTTTTTAAATTTTTTTATAAAAAAACTTTGTGTTTTCAATTTTTGTGTTTTAGATTTAGTGATTTAAGTTTTTTTTTGTTTTTTTAACTTTATTCTTTATTTTTTTTAAAAAAATTTTTTTATCGTGATTTAAGTTTTTTTTCTTTATTTATAAAAGAAAATTGTTTTTTTTTTTTAAGAATTTGTTTAAGGGTGTATTTTTTCCAACTTAATTATTTTTTTTTAATGTAATTTAAAAAATAAAATAAAATTTATTAATAAATAAACTATCAAGTGATAACACTTTCATATTTGTCTTAGAGGTGTAAATAACTTAGGCAATATAATGTATCGTTAAGGAACTCCTTGTGATGTTGTTGGTTTGAACCTTGTAAAATCGTGTGTACCGTACGTGGAACTGCATGGGCACACCTAGAGGTTATAGTGGTAGCGGTTGGAATTGACCACGGCCCTCTCATCATAGACATCTGCATATTCATTTTTTTATTGTTATTTAAATTTTAAATATTTTATTTTTAAAATTTGATTATATTTTGTTTGTTTTAAAGTAAGTTTTNAATTTATTAATAAATAAACTATCAAGTGATAACACTTTCATATTTGTCTCAGAGGTGTAAATAACTTAGGCGATATAATTTATCGTTAAGGAACTCCTTGTGATGTTGTTGGTTTGAACCTTGTAAAATCGTGTGTACCGTACGTGGAACCGCATGGGCACACCTAGAGGTTATAGTGGTAGCGGTTGGAATTGACCATGTGTCACGCAAGTATGAGCCTGCCCAACTGTTGATTTCGTCAGATATAAAAAAAAATATCACTTTTAGATTTAGGAGTCAATTTTTCAGTGTTTTATTTATGGTGGTGTCAGTGGTCAAGACCACCGTTTCAAATAGGTCATTGTTTTAAGTCAAAAATAAAAGTGGTGCTACTAGTAACATTGTTTTTCGATTCAAGAGTCAATTTCAAGGTTTTGTCCACAATATCAAGGGCGTAATTTAAAAAAAATCGTAATTTTAACCACCTCCAAAAAAACGGGTGTTGTTAGTAGCACCAATTTTTTATTTGGGTGTTGATTTTGGTGTTTTTTTACCAAAAAAATCATATTTTTGGGTTAGAGTTCTTGTTTTGAGGTCACGATTCTTGTTAAGTTGGTAACTTTGTTTTATAAGAATTATGTTAGATTATAAACAACTTAAGAATGATACAGGGACTATTTGCTTCATAATTTTTTTAAATAATAGTACTCTTTATGAACCTAGTCAAAACATATTGAGCCTTCCACAATAAGAATATAGAGGACTGAATATAACAAACACCTATGTCTAACTCTTCCTGCTATGTCAATTGGGTCTAACTCTAGTGTTTGTGTGATGGAGATGTATTTTTCCTACCCAAATTCTATTCTCATAAGTGATATGATAAAACTTCAAAATTTACAAAATAAAAAAGAAACTCAACAACTAGTTATCTTTCTAATAATACATAGCATCTCATAATGCCACTCTTAAGTATTTCTCAAATAAATTTGATTAGTAAAAACCAATACTAATATAAAAGATTTAAATTTATTAGTTAACAATTTATTAGTTATCCAAAAAGTAAATTTGATTAATACAAGTAAAAATTAGCATAAAAAAAATTATTAGTTAACAATATTTTTGTATTTTAAGATAATTTTTAGCACTATAATAATATAGTGAGATGATAATATTTATAATTTCATTTTTCTAAAATATTTACAAAATTTTGGTAAAAATTTAAATTTTATCAACGTTATATATTATATAATGTTTTACGGATAACAATTAAATTTATATGTGATAATAAACCTATAAATTATATGTGAATATAGTTGAAATAAACAATATATTTACAAGAGGATGAAGTGTGGGCGTGAGATGATCGATTAGAGACTGAATGAAGGTCGACTGTTAGTTGACTGGTATTTCGACTTGGAGTCAACTATAATAGAATCCCAAGATTTGCGGGATTTGTAGCCAATGGTCCACATGGATCTGTAACAATTTTTGGGCGCCAATATTTAGGGTTTTTCCTGTTGTAAATCCTATAAAGAGGTGTGTTGTAAGGTCATAAAAGATAATGCAAAATATGATAATGCATGTGTAAATCATAGGTTGTTGGTCATGTATATGTAAGTCAGATTGGTTACAGGGTTGTTTTTATGTAGGAGAGAGGGTATGATGTCGATTGTGTCTTAGGTGTGGACCAAGGTTAGACATGTAACCTTTTATTCATATTGAATAAGACAACAAGAGAGAAAAATTCTCAAGGAATGTTGGTTTTATCGATCAAGGGTTTCCAGGGTAAAATCTCGGTGTACTGTGTGATTGCTTGTTCATTTACGCTCTTGATTAAATTCTTTTTCTCTTCTGCTAGGTTTAGTGTGGAAGTTTCTCTCATTTCTTGGCATGTGGTATCAAAGCTTTAAGTCTTCCCCAACAAGTGAGTTCTCAGAGTGGTGTTATTCTTTGATGAGTATATTAGATCTTGATTTACCAATATTGAATCCGAGAACTAAAACCTAGGTACAATAAGAGTCATAAGTCATAAATTGTGTTAAAGATCGTGGTAAATAATGGCGAGCAGTTCCAGAATAGAGATAGAAAAATTCAATGGCCAGAATTTTGAGCTTTGGAAGCTTAAAATGGAAGATCTTCTTGTAGATCGAGAACAATGGACAACAGTTTGTCCAAGTACCCAACCGATAGGCATGTCGACAAAAGAATGGGAGAAAATCAAAAGAAGAGAAATAAGTAAGAATTGGATTTGTCTTGTAGATTCAGTGCTTTTGAATGTCTCAGGTGAAGATTTGGCCAAGAAACTGTGGGACACGCTGGGAAGCTTATACCAGTCGAAATATTTGGTAAATAAGTTGTTTGTCAGAAATAAATTGTATCTTCAGAGAATGAGTGATGGAAGTTCGGTGACTGAGCATTTAAATGTGTTTAATAGTGTGTTAAACCAGTTATCGTATGTGGATATTAAAATCACTGATGAGGAGAAGTGTATAAGCCTATTATGTTCTTTTCCAGACTCCTGGGATAGCTAAGTTGTGGCTATTAGGAGTAATACAACCACACTAGCGCTAGATGATGTGGTTGCTTCTCTATTGTTGAAACAAATGAGAATGAAGAACATGGAAGGATCTACCAAATATGATCTAGTATTGAGAGGTCAACCGATAGACAGAGGTAAAGGCATATTCTCCAGTAGAAAAATCAAGTCGAAGGGTAGATCTAAATCCTTGGTTCATTCGACACGAAGATACTAGAAACACGGTAAAGTTGGGCATTATAAAAAGGACTGTAAGTTGAAGGAAACATAAGTTAGTACTGGATCCGTCGAGAAGTAATCGATAAAGATAAATTTGACCTCGGACAAGGGAGGTGATGTGTACCTGGCGTCGACCAGTACACAGTTGGATCAAAATGTTTGGTTGATCGACTTAGGAGCATCCTATCATATGACACTACACAAAGAATGGTTATGTGAATATGAAAGATATGATGGGGGTGATGTGTTCTTGGGGGACGACTCGACAACCAAAATTGTCGGAAGAGGAAGAGTTTGAATGATACTGCAGGATGGGAGGAAAATAAACCTTCCATCTATGCCACACATTTCGGGTTTGGAAAGAAACCTGATATCTGTCATCAAGATGGGTGATGTAGGTGTGAATACTGTGTTTCAAAAGGATTCATGTAAGATGGTTAGAGGTGTGATGGTATTAATGAAAGGAGCTCAGATTGGTACCCTATACAAGTTGTTAGGGAATGTTGACTCGACTGGATGCAACAACATCATTGCTCCTGAAATTGACTCGACTTGACGTCGATTCAACTCGACTTGACTCTAGCTAAGTCAGTACAACCCGACTCAACAAGACATGATAAAATCGACTCGACCAGGATATTGCATAAGAGGATGGGACACATTGGAGAAAAAGGACTTTGAGCTATGCAAAGAAAAGGTATGGTCAAAGGCTTTCCTGAATGTGGTTTAGAGGCCGACTTTTGTGAACATTGCATATATGGAAAACAAAGTCGGGTGAGGTTCCCATCTGGAGAAACAAGGGCAAGTAGGATTCTAGAACTAGTTCAAAGTGATGTGTTTGGCCCGGTTACAGTCCCTTCACTTGGTGGATTCATGTATTATTACTTCTTCTTAGACGATTTTTCCAGGAAGACATGGATATATTTCATGAGGAAGAAATCAAAGGTTTTCGAGATATTTAAGGAGTTTAAAGCTCTTGTGGAAAACCAAACAAAAAAAAAGATTAAAGTGCTGAGAACTGACCAGGGATAATTTTAAGGATGAAAATTTATATTAAAATGTAGAAACATGGTCTAATCTTACTAGTCCTTAATATGCAAAATGTAAAATGTTTGGCGATAGTTTTGTAAACATATTCAAATTTCTAAGGATTTAATATAGCTTCTATCAAATATTGACAATTTTTAAGGTAAACTAATTTTATTCTATGGAATTAGGGTGAATCGATTTTAGAAAAAATGGAAATCAACGAATCTTTTTTTGGGAAAAACTATGGAAAACTAGCCCATTTGTGAAATTTAGCCCCTAAAATAATCTATGGAACTGACAATGGTGGTGAATTATGTGGAAAATAATTTGATTAGTTTTGTAAGTAGTGTGGCATAGAACGCAAAAATACCACATCATATACCCCACATCAAAATGGAGTTGCCGAGAGAATGAACAAAATGTTGATGGATAAGGCAAGGGGCATGCTTAGTGGTGCTGGGATCGCCCAAGAATTATGGGCGGAGGCAGTTGACACTGCAAGATATCTAGTGAATATGTCTCCTTCGTTGACGCTAGTAGATATGACTCCAAATGAGGTATGGTCTAGTAAGAAGCCTTCGGTGGCACATCTCAAAGTATTTGGCTATGATGCATTTCTGCATGTTCCCAAGGAAAAGAGGAGCAAGCTAAACAAGAAGGCAATCAAATGTGTTTTCATTGGATATAAAGAAGGAATGAAAGGACATAAGCTCTGGGATCCTACATCAAGGAGAATAGTGTACAATCGAGATGTGATCTTTAGAGAAGTCAGAGGTAAGTCAGAGCATGAGGAAGTTGTTCAGATTGAGAATAATATTGATACATTGCGGTTTGAATTGAGGAACAAAGAAGATGATTTAGATGAGTTGACTGAATCTAAGGGAGAGGTGGAACAACTGACTCCGGTGGTAAGGAGGTCAGAAAGAATAAGAAAACCAGTCTAAAGGTATAGTCTGCACGACTTCCATTCCACATTTGTGCTAACTTCCTTTGACGATGAGCCCAAGTCGATCGATGAGGAAGTCGACTCAGCAGAGGGTAAACTCTAGAAGGACCCCATGCCAAAGAGATGGAATCCTAGCACAAGAATGAGACATGGGGTTTAGTCAAGTTACCTAGTGGAAGAAAGTCCATCGATAGCAAGTGGGTATTCAAGAATGATCCAGATTATTTTTGGCACGAAATGAGAGTGGAGATATAATAAATAAATGTACAAAGATATTTCATATATCCAATAATATAACAGAAATATATTAGAGATGAAACCATAAACACAGAGATATAGTAATACCCAATTTATATTAATGAGCAAAATGTACATTACTGTAGAAATATAGAGTGAAAGACTTGCTAGAATGGTGGCAACTTATCTCTGAGAAGAGATGTGACGACTACTCACATTTTCAAGAAGATGATTGTTATAATGAGGCTCCAAAGACATTTTTAACATAAATAAATATCCAAAACCTTAACCTCGAAAGATGAAAATCCAACAGTTTTGTGAACCCCGTATTGGGTATTTTGATGTATCAACTTCCCCAGGGCATAACTTTGGTGTACGATCTCCGTTTGGGGAGATCGATAGTTCGTTGGAAAGGTATCATTGAGGAGATTCATTTTGGGGGATCAATAATATCATTTGGATATCATTGACGTGGTCAATCCTGAAAAAATTTCATTTAGGCCTTCAAAATGGCCTCGAAAGTTTTGGGAACCGAAAAACTGCTAAAAATAGTAAATTGCCAGAAGACTGTTTTGAGCTAGTTGGAATAGTTGGGTGGCCACCGATATCCACTCAGATCAATGCTCTCTCCTTAGGAAGAAATGGTATCCATTGCATTGAGTTCCCAAGGGAGAGGGAAAAACGTTTGCTGAATCTGCATCTTGATGAGTTGCTTGCCTTGCTAAAGACATTGCGTTGCTTATCTTGTTAAAGGTTGTCACAAACTTGTTGCTGGCGGGGTTGAGTATGTTCAACTAGTCAGGCTACATGAGATGACTGTGTGTAGAAGGAATCTTTTCACTTTGCTGCAATGTTGTCGACCTACTTTTGTTGGATAGAAGGTGCTTGGGTCAAGGCTGTAGTGGTTGCAGTGTCCCTCTGTTCACCTTTTTAATAGATTGTGAAGAAGTTGAATTTTGTAGTATGAGAAACTACCTTGCGACACTTTTTAGGTGGAACAATAGTTGTAACTACCTATGGTATCCTGTAGAGATGACCCCCCAAAGTAACAATGACACTATGGGGTTGAGACTCATAAATAACATGGTGCTTCCACATATATATGGTTGGCCCAACAAAACATAACAAACATCCAGTGGGGAAACATAACATAATACCTCATCCTTGAAGGGATAAATGTTGTATGACAATCGACATTGTTAGCTGACACAGAGGTCTCGTCCCTAATGAAGCCACCCAATGTTGTATGGTTGCGAGTGTTGTGTTGTCAACAATCCCAATTGTTTGACGACCTCTGATGAGATGAGGTTCTTCTGGCTTCCGTTATCAACAATGAAATGCATTGGAGTCCCCTTCACCCACATCTATGAATGAAAAAGGTGCTCCCCCTCTTCAGGGTCTGCTGGTTCTTTTGGTTGAATTATTGTGGTCGCGACAATAGAAGTGGGGTCGACATCGATGATTTGTATTCTCCCATTATTTTTTGAATCAGATTCTGAATATGGGTTCAGATCTTTTTCTTTGATATCAACCACCAATGACTGTTTTGAGCTACATTCATCGGTGTTATGCCAAGGGATTTTTTGGAGATTGCGCCACTTTCTAGTGTCCTTATTCATCTTTTTGTTACCCTTATTCTCCTATGGCTTGGACTGGTTTTCTGAAGGCTAGTTGTTAGGGATGTCTTTACCATACTTTGGTTGTTGCGAATTTGTAGACCCGAACTCCTGCTTGTACTAGTGCCTAAATTTCTACTTGATTTTAATAGTATATTTATAAGTAGCACCCAATGATAAGATGCCCAAAAAACCATTTCAGTTTGGATGTATCTGTGTAGAGCCCGTATTTCAGAACCAGATGTCTCTCAGAGATACCCAACTTGGTGTGTAAGGTATGGAAGGTATTGGTGAACTCTAGTATTTCTTGGCCCCTCTCTTGCCACAGTGTGGTCCATCTCATGTACTGGTCATCATAGTTTCCAACAGGGTAATATTGTTCCTTGATCGCATCCACAAAAAAATCCCAAGTGGGCTCGACCCCATATATTCTAGACTCCTCTTTGAAACTTTTCTCCCAATAATTTTCCCACCAATGTTTGACATGGGGGAGAGCTTTAAGGAGTGTGAAGGTGATATTTTCCCTGTTGAAAAAATAGTGAACAAAGAAATAACCTTCTAGCAAATTTAACCATTTTTTTAGGGCATCTACATCTATCTGTCATTCAAATATGGGAATATCAAAATTAACTTGTACCTTGAAAGGCGAGGTGCCTCCAAAGTGTCCTCTTGGTGAAGACGCACTGGTTGTTATCATTAGACATTGAAGGATGTAGGAAAAATTCTCCATCATTTCGTCCCTCTCTCATGTGAGAGCTTGCACAAGCAACATATTAATAGAATCGTCTGCTCTGTCGTTTTTCTTTTATTCCACCATGGAGGGTTTCTTGGGCATGTGAGAGTGATTTTCCTCAACAGAGACAAGCTTGAGACCCAACTTCCTATACTCGGACCTCGTCGGGGACATGCACTGAAAAAAAAACCGATCAAGAGCAGCCTGCTCTGATACCACTGATCCAGATTATTTTCGGCATGAAATGAGAGAGGAGATATAATAAATAAATGTACAAAGATATCTCAGGTATCCAATAATATAATAGAAATATATAAAAAATGCAACCATAAACACATAGATATATTACTACACAATTTCTATTAATGAGCGAAATCTACAAAACTGTAGAAATACATAGTGAAAGACTGGCTAGAATGGTGGCAGCTTATCTCTGAGAAGAGATGTGACGGCTACTCACATTCACAAGAAGATGATTGTTACAATGAGGCTCCAAATACATTTTTAACATAAAGAAATATCCAAAACCCTAACCCCGAAAGATGAAAAGCCAATAGTTTTTTGGACCTCGTATTCATTAGTTTGGTGTATCAACTTCCCAGGGGTGTAACTTTGGTGTACAATCTCCATTTGAGGCGCACGGTAGCTTGTTGGAAATATATAGTCGAGGAGATTCATTTTTGGGGCTCAATAAAAGCTTGTGACGATAGTTGAGGTGTTCGATCCTGAAAAAACTTCATTTAGGCCCTCAAAATGGCTTCATAAGTTTAGGAACCGAAAAACTGTCAGAATAATGTTTTGAGCTAGTTGGAATAGGTGGGTGGCCATCGATATCCACCTAGATAAAAGAAGAATATGAATGTCACAGTACAAGTCAAGAATTTCAAAGCTCAAATGGTAGTGAAAGGTTATTCCCAAGTCAAGGGAGCCGACTTCAATGAGATTTTCTTTGTTGCAAAACTAACTTCCAATAGAGTACTAATATCTCTGGATGCAACATTTGATCTGGAGATAGAAAAAATGGATGTGAAGATTAAGTTCCTACATGGGGACTTGGAAGAAGAAATCTACATGAAACAACCTGGAGGATTTGTAGTAAAGGGAAAGCAAGGGTTGGTGTGCAAACTAAAAGTATCCCTTTATGGTATAAACAAATCATCAAGGATGTGGTACCAGAAATTTGACACAGACATCCTTATTTTGGGATTTGTGAGAAACAAAGTTGATCACTGCATATATTCTAAGGAAGATGGTGGGAATTTCATATATGTAGCTTTGTATGTCGATGACATGTTATTGATTGGAAACAACGTGGATGCAATAAAGGAGGTGAAGAAGTAACTATCCTCTAAGTTCGACATGAAGGATCTTGGTGCAACTAACTTCATTCTAGGAATGGAGATTAAGAGAGATCGAGTCGCTAGAAAGATCTGGTTGAATCAGATGAAGTATATTGAAATAATTTTGAAATGGTTCAACATGCAGGATTGCAAACCGATGAAGGTGCCAAGTCCTATGGGAGCAAGGCTTATTGTTGAACAGTGCCCAAATACACAGGAAGAAATAGAGGACATGGCACATGTTCCCTATGCAAGTGATGTTGTTAGTATAATGTATGCGATGGTCTGCACTGGACCAGACATTTCGCATGCAGTTGGAGTGCTGAGCAGGTACATGTCGACCCCTGGAAAGGAGCACTGGACATCTGACAAAAATGACTTTGCTATATGCTACCAAGGAAGACCTAGAGGTGATAATGGTAAATTATATGTACACGACTTTGTCGACGTCGATTGGGCTGGAGATATGGATCGACGGGGGTCGACCAACATATATGTCTTCAAAATTTTCAGTGGAGCAATAAGTTGGATGAGTAAGCGATTGGCAGTCATAGCCTTGTTAACAACAGAAGATGAATACATGGTGACCACTCATGGAAGCAAAGAAGTGGTATGGCTATAAAGGTTGTGTTCAGTAATCGGGTTTGAGAAGAGAGATATGAAGGTTAGTTACAACAATCAAAGAACAATATTTCTTGCAAAGAACCATGTTTATCATTCATAGACTAAGCACATTGATGTACAATACCATTTCATAAGAGATATGGTGGAAAGTAACAAGGTGATACTGGAGAAAGAAGAGATGTTGGAAAACATAACATAATCGTTGAACAAGTTTGTGAGTGTTGTAAATTTCTCTTGGTGCATAGAGCCAATGGGCATTGCCTCCCTGGGTCAATGAACGAAAGTTCAAGAATCTCCTATTTCAACAAAGAAGACAACAAGTGGGAGAATGTTGGGTTGTTATATTCTTTGCAGTGAAAGTCTAGTCAAGGTGAATCGACTGACAATCGAAGGTCGAAGTGGATCAACAATAAATTGAAGATCGAGGGAGTCAACCGGGTAAAGTCGAAGTTGAAGATATTAATGACAAGTCAACCAACAAGAGGTCGAAGTGTGGGCGTGAGATGACCAACTAGAGACCGAATGAAGGCCAACCAATAGTCAACTGGTAATCTGATTTGGAGTCAACTGTAACATAATCTCGGGATTTGCGGTATTTGTAGCCAATGATATGCATGAATCTGTAACCGTTTTTGGGTGCCAATCTTTAGGGTTTTTCCTGTTGTAAGGCTATAAAGGCTAATGCATGTGTAAATCGTAGGTTGTTAGTCATGTATATGTAAGACATATTGGTTGCAGGGTTGTTCTTGTGCAAGAAAGAGGGTATGATGTTGATTGTGTCTTAAGTGTGGACCAAGGTTAGACACGTAACCTTTTATTTAGGTTGAATAAGACAACAAGAGAAAAGAACACTCAAGGAATGTTGGTTTTCCCGGTTAAGGGTTTCCAAGGTAAAATCTCGGTGTACTATGTGATTGCTTTTTTATTTACGTTCTTGATTAAATTATTCTTCTCTTCTGCTAGGTTTAGTGTGGAAGTGTCTCTCATTTCCTGACACAACTAAGTTGACTAGGTTTGGGAACAAAAACCAAGGAGGGTTTCTATGGTGAATTTGTATTAATGACACACTAATATTTTGTAGCTTCGAGCATGTATTCTCACATGGCCTTGGTGTTGAGAATGTGAGAATCCTCGTTGACATCCCACTGTACTTTCGTTGGGGTGAAAACCCCCTTGTATTGGAGCTAGGGGATCTATGGGTTTGGTGATGGCCTTTGTGGGCTTGTGTTGGGGCTTCACACCTGTAACACCATGTTTCCCCCAACTTGTAAATATAACTAGACTGGCCAAGAACTATGGAAAACTCATAAATGTGAATATGTGATGTAAATGGACCTTGAGGAAGAGGTCAATGAATGTGAATAACATTCTGAATTTATTGCAGGACTGTTGATGAGGGGATGTGCAGAAAAGAGACCACGATGGCGGTGGAAGGCACCTGAAAAGGTGGCGTTAACTTCCACCGAGAATTAAATACCGTATTTGGACTCCACTGGCCTGGAGAACCAAAAGGGGCTCGCTGGCCCTGAAATTCAATGCCTTGTAGGCTGGTAGGTGGATGGCTTGATGAGGGATGGGATGGTGAACTGCCCATCCGTAGAGCCGTCAGGCCTGATCGGCGTGAGGGTAATCGTGCCACACGCAACCTCGCGAGAGGATAAGGCGTATGGTAGAGATGATTGAAAGGGCAGACGCGAGGGGAACTATGGATTATGTAGAGTGAGTGATAGCAGAGAGGAAGGATTGCAACCTTCGCTCCTGGTCACTGGAAGACAGAGAGTCGAGTCTCAGAGCATCGTGGTCTCAGCTCGGGGGTGGCTAGTGGTAAATCGTTGGGTGGAAACGAGCACCCCTCTCAGTAGTCGCACCCACTTCTGGTGTTATTTCTTATAAGTGTTTATATATATATATATATATATATATATATATTCTCATAGAACTGTGAAATTGTAACTGATTTCAGTGTTAGAATGTTGATGCAGTGTTTGATAAGACTGAATAGGTATATGCTTATAATAGAGGAAACCATGCATGAATTATGTTGATAAATGGATTTGATTATGCATGAAATGAACCAAGTCAGACTTCCAGTCCATCTTCGGGAATTTGTTTTCCTTTGTCTGTTTCCAGGAATTCCCTGGATTAGATCTCTTCGCAGAGATTCCCTTCATAAAAAGGCTTACCAAGAATCCAGAAAAAGGACTTGAATGTGCAAGTCTTAGCAACCCTGCATGAAGAGGAATGATCCTCTTCAAAATTCCGAAGTAGCATCATAAGGATAAGTATTGATCAATGGATGAGATCCTGTCGGGGAACCTGTTTTCATTCACGATCGTAAATCGAAGGAATGAGCGAGGGCGTTACTTGCCTTAACCCCTTTTCCTCTATCTTCATGAATAGTGAGGAAATCTGAGTCGTAGACCCCCAGGCTCCATGAGAACATCTGGACCATTGGTTTTTCCACGTCCAAAGAGTAGTAGGAAAGGGCGCGGCATCGGGACCGACCTGAACCGTCAGATCTTAGCGGGGAAACCCAACAGTCGTTAGATCCACAGGGAGATAGACGAGGGTTATGCCTCGTGAATAGGGGCAAAAGGATCCGAGTCGTCCATCTGAGGAGGACAGGTGGCAGAGATCCGGGGATCTCGTGAACTCAGAGGTTCGCGAGGTAGGAGTCCAAAAGTTGGATGCTCCGAGTCGCGAGTGGCGAAGCCACGAGAGGATCGAAACCATCCATCCAAGGAGGACAGGTGGCAGAGATCCGAGGATCTCGTGAACTCAGAGGTTCACGAGGTAGGATTACAAAAGTTGGATGCTCCAAGTCGCGAGTGGTGAAGCCACGAGAGGATCGAAACCGTCCATCCGAGGAGGACAGGTGGCAGAGATCCGGGGATCTCGTGAACTTGGAGGTTCACGAGGTAGGAGTCCAAAAGTTGGATGCTCCAAGTTGCGAGTGGCGAAGCCACGAGAGGATCAGAACTGTCCATCCGAGGAGGACAGGTGGCAGAGATCCGGGGATCTCGTGAGCTCGGAGGTTCGCAGGGTAAGGGTCCAAGTATTTGGTACTCCAAGTCGCGAGACGCGAGGAGCGAGGAAGAAGGTAGCCGTTGGATCTGGGTCGTAGGAGAACCGTTGGATCTACATGTAGGATCGTGTATCGGGGTTTCGTAGGTTGAAGCCCGTGATCTTGGCAACAAAAGCTACGAAGTCGCGAAGCATGATATTCTGACGAGATCAGAATCGCCCATTATTTGGGACGCGTGATAGGAGATCCCGAGGAGTCAGGGATCGGGAAATCAACGTTTCCAGAGACAAGAGGATGTGGAAGTCCCAGGTAAAAACCTCGACCTAATCCGAGCCGTCCGTTCAGAGGGATAGGTGTTGAAGATCTGACGAGAGTCGGAAAATCGGGAAATCGACATTTCTGAGGTCGAAGGAACCAGGACATCGAAAGTCCCAGAATCCTGACAAGTATCTGGACCGTCCATTTGGAGGGATGCGTGGAGGAGTTTAGAGGGATTGGGAAAGTCCTGACAAGGGAAGTCATCCCTCAGCGTTTGGTTCATATGGATATCGTGAATCCCGTGGGCGTATGCACATCGACATCGAAAACCCCGAAACCCCGACGTAGAGGTTTGACTACGGTTCCGGGGTAGTGGTCACATGGACCACAGGCTTAGCCTGGAGGGATAATGTGCTAGGGGCACATTCGAGGGATCGTGGGTCTTGGGGTTGAATGAATTTTGACATTAGAAACCCCATAGACCCGATGGGAGTTATGACCATGGTCATATAGAGGAGGCCATGCAACCAAGAGCTTAGCCTAGGAGGCTAACTGGCATTTAAGCGAGTCGGGATGGTTGAAAATAGAAATCCTGATGGAAAGGGACATAAGACCACGGTTATGTACAGAGAGTCGGGTAGGTAAATAGAAGACCTGTGAATCGGGGATTCTCATTGTTGAGAAAACAATGAAAAATTTTGATTATAGGTAGTGGGTATGTTACAAAGTGGTATCAGAGCATGGTTACAACACTCGGCCTGATTGGGCTCATGCACCAG
>JASDQU010013673.1:320545-337516 GCA_032191745.1 Picea mariana
TTTAAGCCATCGCCACCATATTTTGGCACTGAGGACTTTATTCATGATGGCAAGGTCTCGTAAGCCAAGTCCTCCTTGCGCTTTGGGCTGACAGAGTTTGTCCCAACTGACAAGCACTATTTTCTTCCCTGTGTTGAGACCTTGCCACAAGAAATTCCTCTGTAAGCTTTTAATAGTTTAAAGTACAAAGTTAGGAGCGACCAGCACCGAGAAAATGTAGGTGGGAAGGGCCTAGAGAACTACTAGGAGGATATGAGACGACTTGGAAGGTTTAGAACTCTGAGGGTATAGGAAGAGAGCTTCTTAGTAAAAGAAGAGAGAAGATGCTCCCAAGAGGAGTTCCGAAGGGCATTGTCGATCAAAGGGATGCCAAGGTAATTGGAAGGAAGGGAGCTTCTTTGGAAACCTAAAAGATCAGAGATATGGCGCTGAATAGGGGGGGGCGTATTAAAGAAAAAGATTAGGGACTTGTCTTTGTTGCAGTCTAGACCTGAGGCTTCAGAGAAGGTCTGGAGGATCTGGAGAATGGAGTTTGCTTCCCGCACAGTTGGGGTACCCATCAGGAGCGTATCATCCACGAATTGGCTATGCGAAATAGGAGGGGAGATGCCATGCAACGGTAGACCTGCCAGAGTGTTGTTTGCAACAGCCGCGTGAATGCATCGACTAAGACCTTCTGCCATTATAATGAAGAGGAATGGGGAAAGAGGGTCTCCTTGTCTAATTCCTCTTGAAGGGGTGAAGGGACGAGAGGGGACGCCATTAATAAGGATGGAGAAAAAAGATGTAGAGGTTAGGTTCAAGATCCACGTCACCCAGAGTTTGTCAAAGCCAAATGCGAGGAGCAGTTCCCTCATATAGTCCCAACTTATCTTATCAAAGGCTTTAGAAAGATCTAATTTAAGGAGCATACTTGGAAATTTGGTTTTCTGCAGAGAGTGGATCACCTCATGAGCTAGAATAACGTTGTCCAAGATCTGTTTGCCCTCTATGTAGCCTGATTGTTCCGGGGAGATGATAGTAGGTAGAATGGGTTTGAGCCTTCCAGCTATCACCTTTGTTAGAAGTTTATAAATGACGTTGCAGAGGGATATAGGTTTGAACTGCTTGGGATGGTGAGCCTGCCTCTCTTTGGGAATAAGAGTAAGGAAAGTAGCGTTGAGAGCTTGAAGGACCTATCTAGTAGAACGGGATTCTTCAATAATTTCCCAGACCTCTACCCTGATCATCGGCCAACAATGATGGAAAAAATCACTGGTGAATCCGTCCGGGCAAGGTGCCTTGCCTCTTGGAGTGTCTTGCAGTGCCTGATCTACCTCCTCAATTGTGATGGGCCTAAGTAGAGCTGAGTTTTGCTCCCTGGTGATGAGGGCGGGCACATGTTGCATTACTTTGGCTATGGCTTCCGATCTATTCGGAGAAGGTTCCGTGAGGAGGTCTTTATAATAATCTGTCAGTGTTGCTTCCAGGTCTTCATGGGAAAGAATTGGCTCACCATTGGTGGAAATTAAGTGCGTGATTCTATTGGTATGGCGGCGTTGCATGACGGATCTATGGAAGAACTTGGTGTTGCGGTCCCCCTCCTTGAGCCATTGGATGCGCGATTTCTGTTTCTAGAGAATCTCTTCTTGTACTTTTTTGACCTCCAATTGTTGAGTAATTATTGCTTCCTGGGTTTTCAGCGCATCCGTTAACCCTTGCAGTCGGATCTGAGTTTGAATCGTCTTCATCTGCTCTGACAACTACTTTTGGGAGTCAAAGATGTTGCCGAAGGTTTTCTTGTTCCAGGTTTTGATGAATTGTTTAAGGTTTTTTAACTTTTGCTGAAATCTGAACATCTTGGAGCCATGGGTAACCTCTGCTTGCCTCCACCAATCCTGGATCTTTTCTTGGAAGTCTGGATGGTTGAGCCAAAACGGTTCAAACCGGAATGGTTTTTTCCCCGGTGAAGCCGACACATCCATCCACAACTGAATGGGCCAGTGATCCGAGCCATGAATGTTTATAATACTTGCTTCCATAGCTATTCCCTCCAGCATAAGGGAATCAGAGATTAGGAAGCAATCAAGTTTGCAAGCAATTTGGTGTGATCCAGTTCTTCTATTTTTCCAGGTGAAAGTGCCGTTGATAGTTTCCAGGTCGATCAGATTGAGTTTATCTATGAGGCTGTTGAAATCATTAGTGTCTTGATCTAGGCGCCGTGATCCCCCTTTTTTTTCCTCCAGATTTCGGATGAGGTTGTAATCGCCCCCTATAGTCCATCGATTGTATCTGGTCAGGTTGGAAAGGTATTCCAGATTCCTGAGGAAGGCCTGCTTGTCCCTTGGGTTGGCTGGGCCGTAGACATTGGTCAGGTGTTCGGGCTTATTGGAGCCTATAAGCCTGTAATCCACCGTGATAGACCATTTGGTGGTAATAAAATTCTCTAACAACACTGAGTTGGGGTTCCATATAATAGTCATTCCTCCAGCTATGCCTGTAGTTGTGGTTGACATTGCTTCCCCTTGCTTCCAACAATAGGGGAGTAGCTTATCAATGTCTTTGGTTGAGCATTTTGTTTCCTGTAGTAGTACTATGTCCGGTTTCTCCGCGAAGATCAGACCCTGTAGCAATTTTTTCTTGCTACATCCATTGAGGCCCCTAATATTCGAAGAGATAATCTTCATGATGATGGGGGGGTAGGGAGGGGAGGGAAACTGTCTGAGATGAGGTGGATTTGCCCTGAATTGACCATAAAATGGCCTATTTTCTGTATGAGTTTATTAGTAGACTTCCGGCCTCTTTTCTTGTCATCTTTTTGGGTTTTACTCTGGTTCTTTGATTGACTGCTCTGTATCCCCAAACCCTTGCTAGATCGCGCTGTGGATCCTGCAGAGGAATTGAGAAAAACCTTATGCACCTTCTGTAATTGGTCCCGGGGTATAGTGTACAGTTTTTGATGCCTGTAGGCATGTTCGAGGTGTTCCAGGTCCACCCCGGCTAGTTCTTGCTCTTCTATTTCCATATCGGCGTCACCGTCCTCGGTCTCCAAGAGATCTTACGGATCCCCTACTGTGATTTGTGGAGGATGATCGGCTTCCTTCCCCTGTGGTGGCCGTTCTTCCTCCTGTCCCCTAGGATGGGAGGGGTTATCCACGGGGAGCTCACTGGGATTTACCTTGGTTGAGGGGTCCTCTAGTTGATCTTGTAATATTGCAAATTTGTTACTAGTGGAGGGATATTTACTTACTTGGATTTGCTTCTTTTGCCCTGCTTGTCTTCTTTTCCCCACTGGTTGAACGAAGCCATCCTTGTCTTTTCCGCCTTCTGGGTTCCCTTCTTTGTGGACCGCGTTGAGGGGGCATTCTCTGAACAGATGCCAATGTTCATGGCATTTCTGACACCTGAAAGGAATGTGTTCATAATCGATGGTCTGGATCCAGTCTTCTTCCTGGTACTCGAGAATGATGGTTCCCGACAATGGTTTAGCTATATTCAGGTATACACAAATGCACGCATAAGAGGTGTATCGCCTCTGTTTGGTAGCTTCTGAAGACTTTACATAGATTCCAATGGTATTGCCTATACCGGCCAAGACCTCTTCTAGCCATAGCTCTTGGGGGAGAGAGTACAGTCGGATCCACACTAGTGCGTGGGCAAAATCTTCCTTTTCAGGGCTAAACTTCTCGGTCTGGAATCTTAAAAAGAGTCCTGCTGAGTTAAAAAAGTAAGGTCCCCCATCAAAGATGCGAGTGCGGTCCTCGAGATTGTGTAGTATGATTGTAAAAAATCCCTTGGATCCCAGTTGTAATTCATAGTGCCCTTTTGGCTTCCACCAGTACTGTATCCATTTGATTAAATCCCGCTCTGACGGCCATAACCCTAGGAATTTCCCTACGAGGGCATGGTCTCTCATATACTGCTTTCTCTCTTCTATGCACGGTGAGTTGACAATGTACTTCGGGGCTTGCGGCGCTTGAGGAATGCATTTTCTAGGGTGCCAAGGTATCGGCTTAGTAGCAGGGTGGCTGCATTTTCTGGGTCGATGTCCATCTCCCAGTCCTTGAAGGTTCCTTCCATAATGAGTGTTGCTCGCAAGTTTGGCGGAGGCTGAAAGGACGACCGCTTGAACCCTTCGCCAATGCTTCCGTTCGTGGTGGCTTGGTTGTAGGAGGTACCATTCGACCCTCCTTCCTTATGAATCATGGCCCCAGCGGGGCTGGGAATGTAGCAGTTCGACTAAAAAATTGAAACCCTAGTCCGAATTGCAGAGTGCCATTACGGTTGGAATATTCGTAAAAATTTAAATTTTATCAATGTTATATATTATATAATGTTTTATGGATAACAATTGAATCTATATGTGATAATAAACCTATAAATTATATGTGAACATAGTTCAAATAAACAATATATTTACAAGAGGACAAAGTGTGGGCGTGAGATGATCGATTAGAGACTGAATGAAGGTCGACTGGTAGTTGACTGGTATTTTGACTTGGAGTCAACTATAATAGAATCCCAAGATTTGCGGGATTTGTAGCCAATGGTCCACATGGATCTGTAATAATTTTTGGGCGCCAATATTTAGGGTTTTTCCTGTTGTAAATCCTATAAAGAGGTGTGTTGTAAGGTCATAAAGGATAATGAAAAATATGATAATGCATGTGTAAATCGTAGGTTGTTGGTCATGTATATGTAAGTCATATTAGCTACAGGGTTGTTTTTATGTAGGAGAGAGGGTATGATGTCGATTGTGTCTTAGGTGTGGACCAAGGTTAGACATGTAACCTTTTATTCATATTGAATAAGACAACAAGAGAGAATTTTTTTTAAGGAATGTTGGTTTTATCGGTCAAGGGTTTCCAAGGTAAAATCTCGGTGTATTGTGTGATTGCTTGTTCATTTACGCTCTTGATTAAATTCTTTTTCTCTTCTGCTAGGTTTAGTGTGGAAGTTTCTCTCATTTCTTGGCATGTGGTATCAGAGCTTTAAGTCTTCCCTGACAAGTGAGTTATCAGAGTGGTGTTATGCTTTGACGAGTATATTAGATCTTGATTTACCAATATTGAATCCGAGAACTAAAACCTAGGTACAATAAGAGCTGTAAGTCATAAATTGTGTTAAAGATCGTGGTAAATAATAGCGAGCAGTTCCAGAATAGAGATAGAAAAATTCAATGGCCAGAATTTTAAGCTTTGGAAGCTTAAAATGGAAGATCTTCCTGTAGATCAAGAACAATGGACAACAGTTTGTCCAGGCACCCAACCGATAGGCATGTCGACGGAAGAATGGGAGAAAATCAAAAGAAGAGAAAGAAGTATGAATTGGATTTGTCTTGCAGATTCAGTGTTTTTGAATGTCTCAGGTGAAGATTTGGCCAAGAAACTATGGGACACACTGGGAATCTTATACCAGTCGAAATCTCTAGTAAATAAGTTGTTTCTCAGAAATAAATTGTACCTTCTGAGAATGAGTGATGGAAGTTTAGTGACTGAGCATTTAAATGTGTTTAATAGTGTGTTAAACCAATTATTGTATGTGGATATTAAAATCACTGATGAGGAGAAGTGTATAAGCCTATTATGTTCTTTTCTAGACTCCTGGGATAGCTTAGTTGTGGCTATTAGGAGTAATACAACCACACTAGCGCTAGATGATGTGGTTGCTTCTCTGTTGTCGAAACAAATGAGAATGAAGAACGTGGAAGGATCTACCAAAGATGATCTAGTAGTGAGAGGTCAATCGATAGACAGAGGTAAAGGCATATTCTCCAGTAGAAAAATCAAGTCGAAGGGTAGATCTAAATCCTTGGTTCATTCGACACGAAGATACTAGAAACACGATAAAGTTGGGCATTATAAAAAGGATTGTAAGTCGAAGGAAACATAAGTTAGTACCGAATCCGTCGAGAAGTAATCGATAGAGATAAATATGACCTCGAACAAGGGAGGTGATGTGTACCTGGCGTCGACCAGTACACAGTTGGATCAAAATGTTTGGTTGATCAACTCAGGAGCATCCTATCATATGACACCACACAAAGAATGGTTATGTGAATATGAAAGATATGATGGGGGTGATGTGTTCTTGGGGGACGACTCGAAAACTAGAATTGTCGGAAGAGGAAGAGTTCGAATGATACTGCAGGATGGGAGGAAAATAAACCTTCCATGTGTGCCACACATTTCGGGTTTGGAAAGAAACATGATATCTGTCATCAAGATGAGTGATGTAGGTGTGAATACTGTGTTTCAAAAGGATTCATGTAAGATGGTTAGAGGTGCGATGGTATTAATGAAAGGAGCTCAGATTGGTACCCTATACAAGTTGTTAGGGAATGTCGACTCGACTGGATGCAACAACATTGTTGCTTCTGAAATTGACTCGACTTGACGTCGACTCAACTTGACTTGACTCTAGCTAAGTTAGTACAACCCAACTCAACAAGACATGATAAAATCGACTCGACCAGGATATTGCATAAGAGGATGGGACACATTGGAGAAAAAGGACTTCGAGCTATGCAAAGCAAAGGTATGGTCAAAGGATTTCCTGAATGTGGTTTAGAGGCCGACTTTTGTGAACATTGCATATATGGAAAACAAAGTCGGGTGAGGTTCCCATCTAGAGAAACAAGGGCAAGTAGGATTCTAGAACTGGTTCAAAGTGATGTGTTTGGCCCGGTTACAGTGCCTTCACTTGGTGGATTCATGTATTATGACTCCTTCTTAGATGATTTTTCCAGGAAGACATGGATATATTTCATGAGGAAGAAATCAAAGGTTTTCTAGATATTTAAGGAGTTTAAAGCTCTTGTGGAAAACCAAACAAAAAAAAAGATTAAAGTGCTGAGAACTGACCAAGGATAATTTTAAGGATGAAAATTTATATTAAAATGTAGAAACATGGTCTAATCTTACTAGTCCTTAATATGCAAAATGTAAAATGTTTGGCGATAGTTTTGTAAAAATATTCAAATTTCTAAGGATTTAATATAGCTTCTATCAAATATTGACATTTTTTAAGGTAAACTAATTTTATTCTATGGAATTAGGGTGAATCGATTTTAGAAAAAACAGAAATTAGCGAATCATTTTTTGGGAAAAAACTATGGAAAATTAGCCCATTTGCGAAATTTAGCCCCTAAAATAATCTATGGAACTGACAATGGTGGTGAATTATGTGGAAAATAATTTGATCAGTTTTGTAAGCAGTGCGGCATAGCACGCAAAAATACCACATCATATACCCCACATCAAAATGGAGTTGCCGAGAGAATGAACAAAATGTTGATGGATAAGGCAAGGGGCATGCTTAGTGGTGCTAGGATCGCCCAAGAATTATGGGCGGAGGCAGTTGACACTACAAGATATCTAGTGAATATGTCTCCTTCGTTGACGCTAGTAGAGATGACTCCAAATGAGGTATGGTTTGGTAAGAAGCCTTCGGTGGCACATCTCAAAGTATTTGGCTGTGATGCATTTCTGCATGTTCCCAAGGAAAAGAGGAGCAAGCTGAACAAGAAGGCAATCAAATGTATTTTCATTGGATATAAAGAAGGAATGAAAGGATATAAGCTCTGGGATCCTACATCAAGGAGAATAGTGTACACTCGAGATGTGATCTTCAGAGAAGTCAAAGGTAAGTCAGAGCATGAGGAAGCTGTTCAGATTGAGAATAATATTGATATAGTGCGGTTTGAATTGAGGAACGAAGAAGATGATTTATATGAGTTGACTGAATCTAAGGGAGAGGTGGAACAACTGACTCCAGTGGTAAGGAGGTCAGAAAGAATAAGAAAACCAGTCTAAAGGTATAGTATGCCCGACTTCCATTCCACATTTGTGCTAACTTCCTTCGATGATGAGCCCAAGTCAATCGATGAGGAAGTCGACTCAGCAGAGGGTAAACTCTGGAAGGACCCCATGATGAAGAGATGGAATCCTTGCACAAGAATGAGACATGGGGTTTAGTCAAGTTACCTAGTGGAAGAAAGCCCATCGATAGCAAGTGGGTATTCAAGAATGATCCAGATTATTTTTGGCACGAAATGAGAGCGGAGATATAATAAATAAATGTACAAAGATATCTCATATATCCAATAATATAGCAGAAATATATCAGAGATGAAACCACAAACACAAAGATATAGTAATACCCAATTTATATTAATGAGCGAAATGTACAAAACTGTAGAAATACAGAGTGAAAGACTTGCTAGAATGGTGGCAGCTTATCTTTGAGAAGAGATGTGACGACTACTCACATTTTCAATAAGATGATTGTTATAATGAGGCTCCAAAGACATTTTTAACATAAAGAAATATCCAAAACCTTAACCTTGGAAGATGAAAATCCAACAGTTTTGTGGACCCCGTATTGGGTATTTTGATGTATCAACTTCTCCAGGGCATAACTTTGGCGTATGATCTCCGTTTGGGGAGCTCAATAGTTTGTTGGAAAGGTATCATTGAGGAGATTCATTTTTGGGGCTCAATCATATCATTTCGATATCATTGAGGTGGTCAATCCCGAAAAAAATTTATTTAGGCCTTCAAAATGGCCCTGAAAGTTTTGGGAACTGAAAAACTGCTAAAAATAGTAAATTGCCAAAAGACTGTTTTGAACCAGTTGGAATAGTTGGGTGGCCACCGGTATCCACCTAGATCAATCCTCTCTCCTTAGGAAGAAATGGTATCCATTTCATTGAATTCCCAAGGGAGAGGGAAAAATTCTTGCTAAATCTGCATCTTGATGAGTTGCTTGCCTTGCTAAATAAGTTGCGTTGCTTATCTTGTTGAAGGTTGTCACAAACCTGTTGTTGGCGGGGTTGAGTCTGTTCAACTAGTCAGGCTACATGAGATGACTGTGTACAGAAGGAATCTTTTCACTTTGCTGCAATGTTGTCGACTTACTTCTTTTGGATAGAAGGTGCTTGGGTCGAGGCTGTAGTGGTTGTAGTGTCCTTCTGTTCACCTTTTTAATAGATTGTGAAGAAGTTGAATTTTGTAGTATGAGAAACTACCTTGTGACACTTTTTAGGTGGGACAATAGTTGTAACTATCTATGGTATCCTGTAGAGATGACCCCCCAAAGTAACAATGACACTACGGGGTTGAGACTCATAAATAACATGGTGCTTCCACATATATATGGTTGGCCCAACAAAACATAACAAACATCCAGTGGGGAAACATAACATAATACGTCATCCTTGAAGGGATAAATTCTATATGACAATCGACACTGTTGGCTGACACAGATGTCTCGTCCCTAATGAAGCCACCCGATATTGTATGGTTGCGAGTGTTGTGTTGTTGACAATCCCAATTGTTTAACGACCTCTGATCAGATGAGGTTCTTCTGGCTTCCGCTATCAACAATGAAATGCAATGGAGTCTCCTTCACCCACATCTATGAATGAAAAAGGTGCTCCCCCTTTTCAGGGTCTACTGGTTCTTTTGGTTGAATTGTTGTGGTCGCGACAATAGCAGTGGGGTCGACGTCAATGATTTGTCTTCTCCCATTATTTTTTGAATCAGATTTTGAATCTGGGTTCAGATCTTTTTCTTTGATATCAACCACCAATGACTGTTTTGAGCGACATTCATCGATGTTATGCCAAGGGATTTTTTGGAAATCATGCCACTTTCTAGTGTCCTTATTCATCTTTTTGTTACCCTTATTCTCCTGTGGCTTGGACTCGTTTTCTGAAGGCTATTTGTTAGGGTTGTCTTTACCATACTTTGGTTGTTGCGAATTTGTAGACCCAAACTCCTGCTTTTACTAGTGCCTAAATTTCTACTCAATTTTAATAGTATATCGATAAGTAGCACCCAATGATAAGATGTCCAAAAAACCATTTCAGTTTGGATGTATCTGTGTATAGCCCGTATTTCAGAACTAGATGTCTCTCAGAGTCTTTGATACCCAACTTGGTGCGTAAGGTATGGAAGGTATTGGTGAACTCTAGTACTGCTTGGCCCCTCTCTTGTGGCAGTGTGGTCCATCTCATGTACTGGTCGTCATAGTTTCCAACCGGGTAATATTGTTCCTTGATCGCATCCACAAAAAAATCCCAAGTGGGCTCGACCCCATATATTCTAGACTCCTCTTTGAAACTTTTCTCCCAGTAATTTTCCCACCAATGTTTGACATGGGGGAGAGCTTTAAGGAGTGTGAAGGTGATATTTTCCCTATTGGAAAAATAGTGAACAAAGAAATAACCTTCTAGCAAATTTAACCATTTTTTAGGGCATCTACATCTATCTATCATTCAAATACGGGAATATCAAAATTAACTTGTACCTTGAAAGGCGAGGTGCCTCCAAAGTGTCTTCTTGGTGAAGACGCACCAGTTGTTATCGTCAGACGTTGAAGGATGTAGGAAAAATTCTCCATCATTTCGTCCCTCTCTCACGTGAGAGCTTGCTCAAGCAACATATTAATAGAATCGTCTGCTCTATCGTTTTTCTTTTATTCCACCATGGAGGGTTTCTTGTGCATGTGAGAGTGATTTTCCTCAAGAGAGACAAGCTCGAGACCCAACTTCCTATACTCGGACCTCGTCGAGGACATGCACTGAAAAAAAACCCGATCAAGAGTAGCCTGCTCTGATACTACTGATCCAGATTATTTTCAGCACAAAATGAGAGAGGAGATATAATAAATAAATGTACAAAGATATCTCAGGTATCCAATAATATAACAGAAATATATAAAAAATGCAACCATAAACACATAGATATATTACTACACAATTTCTATTAATGAGCGAAATGTACAAAACTGTAGAAATACATAGTGAAAGACTGGCTAGAACGGTGGCAGCTTATCTCTGAGAAGAGATGTGATGACTACTCACATTCATAAGAAGATGATTGTTACAATGAGGCTCCAAATACATTTTTAACATAAAGAAATATCCAAAACCCTAACCTCGAAAGATGAAAAGCCAACAGTTTTGTGGACCTCGTATTCATTAGTTTGGTGTATCAACTTCCCAAGGGTGTAACTTTGGTGTACAATCTTCGTTTGAGGTGCACGATAGCTTGTTGGAAAGATATAGTCGAGGAGATTCATTTTGGGGGCTCAATAAAATCCTGTGACGATAGTTGAGATTCTCAATCATGAAAAAACTTCATTTAGGCCCTCAAAATGGCTTCATAAGTTTAGGAACCGAAAAGCTGTCAGAAGAATGTTTTGAGCCAATTGGAATAGGTGGGTGGCCACCGATATCCACCTAGATAAAAGAAGAAGATGAATGTCATAGGACAAGTCGAGAATTTCAAAGCTCAAATGGTAATGAAAGGTTGTTCCCAAGTCAAGGGATCCGACTTTAATGAGATTTCCTCTGTTGCAAAACTAACTTCCAATAGAGTACTAATATCTCTGGATGCAACATTTGATCTGGAGATAGAAAAAAAGGATGTGAAGACTACGTTCCTACATGGGGACCTGGAAGAAGAAATCTACATGAAACAACCTGGAAGATTTGTGGTAAAGGGAAAGCAAGGGTTGGTGTGCAAACTAAAAGTATCCCTTTATGGTATAAAGAAATCACCAAGGATGTGGTACCAGAAATTTGACACATACATCCTTAGTTTGGGATTTGTGAGAAACAAAGTTGATCACTGCATATATTCTAAGGAAGATGGTGGGAATTTCATATATTTAGCTTTGTATGTCGATGACATGTTGTTGATTGGAAACAACGTGGATGCAATAAAGGAGGTGAAGAAGTAAATATCCTCCAAGTTCAACATGAAGGATCTTGGTGCAACTAACTTCATTCTAGGAATGGAGATTAAGAGAGATTGAGCCGCTAGAAATCTCTGGTTGAATCAGACGAAGTATATTGAAATAATTTTGAAACGGTTCAACATGCAGGATTGCAAACCGATGAAGGTGCCAAGTCCTGTGGGAGCAAGGCTTATTGTTGAACAGTGCCCAAATACACAGGAAGAAATAGAGGACATGGCACATGTTCCCTATGCAAGTGATGTTGTTAGTATAATGTATGCGATGGTCTGCACTGGACCAGACATTTCCCATGCAGTTGGAGTGTTGAGCAGGTACATGTCGACCCCTGGAAAGGAGCACTGGACATATGACAAGAGAGTATTTAGGTATTTGTGTGGAAAAAATGACTTTGCTATATGCTACCAAGGAAGACCTGGAGGTGATAATGGTAAATTATATGTACATGGCTTTGTCGACGTCGATTGGGCTGGAGATATGGATCGACGGAGGTCGACCAACATATATGTCTTCAAATTTTCAGTGGAGCAATAAGTTGGATGAGTAAGTGATTGGCGATCATAGCCTTGTTAACAACAGAAGATGAATACATAGTGACCACTCATGGAAGCAAAGAAGTGGTATGGCTGCAAAGGTTATGTTCAGTAATCGGGTTTGAGCAGAGAGATATGAAGGTGAGTTGCAACAATCAAAGAACAATATTTCTTGCAAAGAACCATATTTATCATTCATAGACTAAGCACATTGATGTACAATACCATTTCATAAGAGATATGGTGGAAAGTAATAAGGTGATACTGGAGAAAGCAGAGATGTTGGAAAACATAACATAATCGTTGAACAAGTTTGTGAGTGTTGTAAATTTCTCTTGGTGCAGAGAGCCAATGGGCATTGCCTCCCTGGGTCAGTGAAGGAAAGTTCAGGAATCTCCTATTTCAACAAAGAAGACAACAAGTGGGAGAATGTTGGGTTGTTATATTCTTTGCAGTGAAAGTCTAGTCAAGGTGAATCGACTGACAATCGAAGGTCGAAGTGGATCGACAACAACTTGAAGGTCGAGGGAGTCAACCGGGTAAATTCGAAGTCGAAGATATTGATGACAAGTCAACCAACAAGAGGTCAAAGTGTGGGCGTGAGATGACCAACTAGAGACCGAATGAAGGCCAACCAATAGTCAACTGGTAATCCGACTTGGAGTCAATTGTAACATAATCTCGGGATTTGCGGTATTTGTAGCCAATGATATGCATGGATCTGCAACCGTTTTTGGGTGCCAATCTTTAGGGTTTTTCCTGTTGTAAGGTTGTAAAGACTAATGCATGTGTAAATCGTAGTTTGTTAGTCATGTATATGTATGACATATTGGCTACAGGGTTGTTCTTGTGCAAGAAAGAGGGTATGATGTTGATTGTGTCTTAGGTGTGGACCAAGGTTAGACACGTAACCTTTTATTCAGGTTGAATAAGACAACAAGAGAAAAGAACACTCAAGGAATGTTGGTTTTCCCGGTTAAGGGTTTCCAAGGTAAAATCTCGGTGTACTATGTGATTGTTTTTTCATTTACGTTCTTGATTAAATTATTCTTCTCTTCTACTAGGTTTAGTGTGGAAGTGTCTCTCATTTTCTGACACAACTAAGTTGACTAGGTTTGGGAACAAAAACCAAGGAGGGTTTCTATGGTGAATTTGTATTAATGACACACTAATATTTTGTAGCTTCGAGCATGTATTCTCACATGGCCTTGGTGTTGGGCATGTGAGAATCCTCGTTGACATTCCACTGTACTTTCGTTGGGGTGAAAACCCCCTTGTATTGGAGCTAGGGGATCTATGGGTTTGGTGATGGCCTTTGTGGGCTTGTGTTGGGGCTTCACACCCACAAGGAGGATTAAAATATTCTAATTTAATGTTGAGTTTGTGAAGGGGATTTTACTCAACATTAGAAGTGTATAAAAGGACACAAGGTCATTGTGACATTTCATTTTCTTGTGTGGAGTCTTGGTGATTTCAGTCTAGTGGTTTGGTAACCTTAGTCCATCCATGGAGGAGGTCATGTTGGCCTTAGATCTATTGTATTTGTGATTGTTTTGGGAACGTATCAAAGGAGGAGGGTTGAGTAGTCTAGAAAAAGCTCATTACCCTAGCCACATGCCTGTAGGGGAAGCTTCTGAGTGGCTAGAAACTAAGGAGAAGAATTCCACTACGGTGAGGAGGCTTGGCCTTGTGGAGCAATGCATCCACAACCTAGTAGAGGCTAGCCGTAGTCCCGTGGGGCAGTTTTTGAGGGAAACCACAATGCTCTAGTAGTTTGGCCTAGTGGAAAAAGGCAGCTACAACAATTGGGAGCCTCACCCAACAAAGAGTAGAGGTATATGGGGTTGTTTTGAGGGGATTCAAGGGTGTTGGACAGTGAAGAAGAGTAGTAGTAGAGTGTTGGGTTTTCTCAGAAGTCTAGGTCAACAAGAAAGGAATTTTTGGACAAGTTTTTGTGGCTGCAACAACAATGAGAGAAGGGGTTGTTACAACACTAACAATCAACAAACTTTTAGGGTTGTAACAATAGTCTTTAGGGGAAGCCTTGGAAAACCATTAGGGATGTAACGACCAGGTCAATCGAAGACCTTGAGTATAGACCTGGAGCAGACTTTGGATATCCCTTGAGGGAAGTTTTTGGACAAAAAAGGAGGGATGATTTAACAACAGTCTTAGGACACTTCTGGGAAAGTGTTAAGAAAAATTTTGAGGGTCATTATATGAGGGCCTTAGATATGATGTATTTGTGATTTTTTTGGGCAAGTATCAAAGGAGGAGGAGGGTTGAGTAGTCTAACATATCCTCATTACCCCAGCCATATGCCTGTTGTGGAAACTTCTGAGTGGCTAACAACTAAGGAGAAGACTAAAATCATGTGTACTTGTGTATGATCTAATTTCTATTTTTATCTTTCGATGTGCTAAGGTGTTAGGCATCTCAATGTTTTTATTCTTACAATTCAAATTGTGTTAATTTTTGTATATTGTTGAGAACCTGGAGAAGACATGAGGTGCGTTTGCACCGAGTCTAGGTGCACTTCCAAATCTAACCCTCCTTGGTTTCTTTTCCCTCTGAGTCTAGGCATATAAACCAAGAAGGGTTTCTATGGTATAATGCTAGAGGAAAATATGGATAAAACTGAAGAGGCTCATAGGAGAGAATCTCTTCAACAACAATGGAAGGAGAAAGAGTGTTATTGTGAACTAGAAGCTTTACAATTCCAGTAAGAGGAGGCCATGAGGTGGAAAAAACAACAACAACAAAAACAACAACAAGAACATTTGAAACTAAGGATGCTCTTAGGGAAGAACACTTTTTGTCCAAAATTTTCTCTGTCTTTTTCTTCATGGTAAATGTTTTTTTAGAAATTTCTTGCAATATCATGGAATACACTATGCATTTTTCAACTTCACCATTGATATCTAAATGATGAAAAAACCAACAATGAAAAATAAAAAATATCATCATATAGTCACCTTCAATATTGTTGTGATTTATGGAAATTCATAGAAAAACCACATGCGTAGGAAATCATATCCCCTAACTAGAGTATTGTCACCTTTAGTATTATTGTGCTTTTTGGGAATTCATAAAAGAACTACATGCATGAGAAATCATGTGCGGACTTGATCTTGTACTTTGATTTTTATCATGTGGTGTTTAATATGTGTTATTTCATTATATTTCCAAGGTTACCTTGGGCATTTGGGAGGAGAATAAAAATAGGATTAATTGAGCACTTTAGGCTTAATCTTTGAGGTAGGGACTTTCTTTATTGTAAGAACATTTAGGTAATTCTTCTTGAGAGTTTAGGCATAATGTTTGGATATGAAGTAAAAAATAATAATAGATTATGTACTACTCATAATGAGGATAAGATATTAGATATAGCCAAATTGATTAGAATTGTAATAATGAGGATAGGATATTAGATATAGCCAAATTGATTAGAAATGTAATAATGAGGATATGATATTAGATATAGCCAAATTGATTAGAAATGTAATATTATTCCCTACCACAAACATATAGATATTCTCAAAATCATCCAGGATGCATCAATTCTAGCAATTACATTTTTATGAAGTTCATACGCACTACTAAGAACAACAATTGGTAGTATAAAAGTCTCTTGCGTGATAATGTTAATGTCAACTTTGAAGATTTTCCTATTTTTAAGATTTTATATCATTCATGAATGAACAATATTTGTTATAATTTTGGGATCATCCTAAGCTCTACCTTTTAGCATCATAGCTAGATAGTAGTATTTATAACCTATCAACATGACATAAAGTTTTAGGAGGTTTGTTTTTACAGTAAAAATTGTATTTTTTATAACTTAATATCAATAGAACATAAAATTCTTATTACGATAAGAGATTTTTAACTACATATGATAAAATTGTAAATTTGATTTTTCAAAAATAACAAAATTCTGTATAATTTAGTTATTAATTAGTAATAGAGATAGCTATTACTAACTATTACGGACAAATTTGAACTCACTAATCACTCTAAAATAAGAAAAATAAACACATCATCATTACACGTTGAATCGTACATACTTCCACTAGAGATTGAAACGTCAACAACAGGGTTCGAACCTGCGCGGGCGAAGCCCAACAGATTTCAAGTCTGTCTCCTTAACCACTCGGACATATCGACAACCACTGAAAGTTGATTGAAAAAACTCATTTTAACTTTGATTTTGAACGGATGAAATATCACCCTTCTCGCGTTGGTAGACCTCAAGGCTATAAACCTTTCGCTCGTGGATTCAAGCCCTATTGTGGGCACATCCCACTGCCTTTCTGCTTTATCTGGTATGTGGAGAAAAGAAAATACAACATTTCGGCTAAAATAAAAATAAGTAAACGGCCCCCAAAATTTACTAGAGCTTGAGAAACCCTAAAGGGTTGTGATTGTCTAACAAGTCTCATTCGTGGTGAGTGTGGGTAAACAAAGCAATTTAAATGCATTTGACAACAATGATGGGAATGTTAGTGTATCGTGCTGTCTATATTTAATTTGTGTATAAGTGTTATCAATTGGAGTAGTGAGAAACAATGAAGCAAGTATATAATGGTGTTCTTTTTGAAATTATCTAAAGTCTACGAAAGTATACATACCCTATCCCTTTTGGATTTGAGATCTTCAAGGATGAAACACATGCTCTTAACCATTAGGCCTACTT
>JASDQU010013674.1:53761-67376 GCA_032191745.1 Picea mariana
TTTTCCATCATAAAAAAGAAAAGTATCTTTTTTATTGGCTACCAAATTATTTTAATCCTCTTCCTTTAAGCGCAGTAAAGATCTAATCTCTTCCTCAAATGGCCCAAGAAATGTGGAAGAAAGCCTATAATAAAGACCGTGATAAAAACAACTCTAAAACTCTAAGCAAGCACTGTCAAGATTAAAGCTGAAAACAACAATATTTTAATATGAAAACAAGCAACTATCACCCTACGTATATGTTCAGTGTTTGGATTTAAGAAACATTAGAATATTCAGAGATGCTGAAAACTCATTAAGTATGGTTAAATCTTATGTTAATTAATATTTGTAACTCTATACATAATTTTTCATCTGATGATGCTGAGTAAGCCAGTTCTCCAAAAAGCTTATTTACTCTGTAAATAGAAACAGGCATACACAGAAATAATCCGAAAATTGACTACAAAGAAAATGATAATGCTATCGAATTGAAATGAAATTCTATGAATTTTCTAGCTCCTCCATTTCTCTGATTTTTCAAGGGTTCAGATTCAGCACAAAGCAATTACTTTCAGTCATGTTTTACTTTGTGATGAAGAAACAACACATATATTGCTGTCATAGCCAATTCACGTGGATGAAGAACAGCATAGTAATGATCCTGCTACAATATACATAAACTTGTTGCAGCTCATTCACATGACCAAATTAATCAAATGGAGAAAACAGGATACACATACTGTTGCCTACTCGTGCTTAAATTTGTAGATATTGTCCGAAATATCCCACTAGAAGTCCAACAGGGATGCTAGGGCATGCCAATAGACATATGCTTCATAAGTTCATTTTATGATATCACTTTAAGCAATGATTCACAAGTTTAACCCAACACACGGTCACCTTTTGTGTTACCAAACCATTATATCTTGCATCTCCAATCAATAAATGATAACAGGAAGACCATCAACACATTCACCCAGGCTGCGAACTTAATGCCAAAAATATAAACAACTTCGTAGCCATGCGTGGTTGCATTTGACTTGAATTAGATTAGCTTCACCAATAATCCCCACAAGAACAATATCCATCCTTGAAATGATGAAATCGGTTTGCATCCCTCACAATAATCTCTCGGCTGACAATCTTGGAGATGACCTTTGTGGCATTATGGCAGTCACCACACATACGAAGATTTTTTGTGATACGGATAGAGGTCCAAGGGCTTGTGCTCATAAGCCCAAAAGCAATTGCCAGTTTCTCACTGTGAGTGCTGAGCATGTGTTCCTTCACCTCCTCCTCAACATCATGCAGTACAAAATCTGTGTCTGGAACATAACCTCCCTCCTCCATCTCCCTGGCCAAGGTCTCTAATGTGGCATAAATTTTCTCAGATTGAGGATGTGATGTGTCCCCAACAAAGAATCTATGGACTTTAGTATTCACCTCAATCCAGCTGCATCCCGGTGTTTTCTTCAAACCCTTCTCTTTCATCATTGTTCTTATCTTTGAAACATCTTCCCACCTACCAGCTGCAGCATAGATATTTGACAGCAGTGCATAACGCCCAGTGTTTAGAGGATCTAGATCAAAAAGGTATTCAGCCACACGTTCTCCTAGCTCAATATTGGAGTGAATTCTGCAGGCGCCAAGCAGAGCCCCCCACACACTAACACCTGGTTCTAAAGGCATCTTTTCAATAAAGTCTCGTGCCTCATCCAGATGGCCAGCGCGGCCAAGAAGGTCAACCATACATGCATAGTGCTCTGACTTGGGTATAATGCCATAATCCTGAATCATGCAATCAAAAAGTTGCCATCCCTTTTCCACAAGCCCTGCATGGCTGCACGCAGATAAAACAGAAACAAAGGTCACATCATTTGGTTCCACAACTGTCAGTTGCATTTCTGAGAAAAGTGCAACGGCATCCTCACCATATCCATGCATTCCATATCCGGCAATCATTGCACTCCATAAAACCACATTTCTAGCAGATATTTTGTTAAACAATTGGCGTGCAATCTCTAATCTGCCGCATTTTGCATACATGTCTATAAGGGCACTACCTAAAACAGTATCTAATTCAAATCTATTTCTAACAATGTAAGCATGTATGCACTTGCCTGTTTGCAGTGTTGCCAACTGCGCACATGCCGGGAGCACACTTATCATGGTCAATGATGTAGGCGTCACATCTGCCAATAGCATATCGTGAAAGAGTGACATAGCATCATTCACATCTCCACTTTGGGTGTACCGGGCAATCATAGTATTCCATGATATAACATCTCTTTTAGACATTTCATCAAACAGTTGGTGTGCAATCTCAAGACTACCACATTGTGCATACATGTCCATGAGTGAAGTTCCCACAATAACATCTGATAACAAACCATGTTTGAGTATGTAATCATGGACACACTCCCCCAACTGCAGCGATTCTAGATAAGCGCAGGCCTGCAACACACTTACAATGGTAGCTGCGCCAGGCATCACAGCTGCCAGTTGCATCTGATGAAAGACAGCTAGGGCCTCATTGGCAAGCCCAACTTGGGTATACCCAGAGATCATCGCACTCCATGATATCACATCTCTTACAGACATTCTATCAAACACTCTGCGCGCAATATCTACACACCCGCAGTTTGCATACATATCAATCAGGGAATTCCCCACGAAGATATTAAACTCAAATTCCCTTCTGATTATATAGTTGTGGATTCCCATGCCTTGTTGCCGAGCACTGGAATGCGCACATGCTTGAAGAACACTCACCAAGGTAACTCCGTCTGGTATCATACCTTGCAATTGCATTTCCCTAAGAAGTGACAAGGCCTCATCAATATGTCCATTACGGCCATACCCAGCAATGATGGCATTCCATGAAACCACATCTCTTTCAGACATTTTTTCAAACACTTGGCGTGCTTTCTCCAAATTTCTGCACTTGGCATACATGTTTATGAGTGAATTTCCTACCACAGGGTTAGACTCTAATCGTAATCTGATAATATCATCATGAATCTCCTTGCCATCTTGCAGAGCAGATATGCTTGCACATGCCTTAAGTACGAATGGAAAGGTATAATTGTTTGGCTGAATACCTGATCGTTGCATTTTCTGATACAATACGAGAACCTCCTTCGAGAACCCAGTGTTGGCATACCCTCTGATCATGACATTCCATAATGAAATATCTGGTTTCTGCAATTTATCAAAAACTGAACGTGCAGCTTCTACGGCGCCACAAGTAGCATATATAGTCATGAGTTTGGCGAGTAAAAATATGTTCTTGTCGAGTCCATTTCTGAGCATGTGGGCATGAATTTGGTAAAGTTGTTTGAGGTTGGTGTATACCTGTGAGAGTAAACAAAGAGTTTCATGCACATAATTCTCCTTGCATATAGTTTCCACGCCATTGCTTCGTGATATTCTCTTTGCTTTTAGTGCATTAACAGAAGATAAATGGTGAAAGAAGGGCATCTGAATTCGTTTGTGTTAAAGGCGAAAAAGATGGCAACGGGGATGTCGGTGTGCATTATATACTTTTCCTTGCACTGGAAAATGTTTGTGATGAAAAATCATTGCCCGGAACTCAGCAAACATCAGCAAGAACATTGCAATTTTAATTTATAAATATTGATGTTAACCAATGGCACTCAAGGAAAAAAGAACAGAGTAGAAAAACCAGTACTTCCACTTCATGGAAACCGTGGACATTTGCCACAGCCAACATCAATATAGAGTACATCCAAAAGTGTACGGAGACGCAATTAACATTGGCAAGTCTAGATAACCAAAAGTTGGGAAAACAAGTGGGTATAGCTCAAAACCGGAAAAATAACCACTAAGGGTGGGAAGGACGATTTGATTAGAAGCTTGGAGGAAGCCTTCCTCATTAATAGTGAAAACGCTAACGAGTGTGGGGATTATGTTCATAGTGAAAAAAGCTAAGAGAAAGCCTTCATTATTTATAGAGAAAATGCTAACGAGGGTGGGGATTACGTTCATAATGAAAACCCTAACAAGGGTGAGGATTATGTTTATAGTGAAAACCTCGAAGTAATGAGGAGGCTAGTGCAAAAATGAAAAAAACTTAAAAGGACTTTTAGATGCCTAAACCATTAAGTTGCATATGTATTTGATCAGATGTGCCTATGGATTTGATCAGATCACTGCCTAGTATAAGGTGGTAGAATGTGGTAACTGCGGATAGGTTCTTCCATAGCTTGTATAGTGCTCCCTACCTTTGTTACTTTCTTTGTTGTTGCGGGATGCTACTTCCTTTCTCTGTTGCTGCTTATGGCTTTGGGTATTCAACATAGGTTGCTAGCGGGATTAGAAGGTTGTGAACATCATACTTTTCCTTGATATCTTTAAAGACAGAATCAAGTTAGCACATGATGTTGTTCAACATAGGAACTTGCAAGAGCTTTCCAAGAATGTTTCTTGACATAGTGGCGATTCAAAGTTTTTGGAACTATAAAGTGGAAATGATGTTGATCAAAGTATGAATGGACACTTTATTTCATGAATTAGATCAACAAATGGTGGTCAAATAGGTAGAAATAAAGTTGATCAGGGCATGGATGGACAATATAGTTTAAACAAGTGCAAGTCAAACCAACATAATGGGTGACAATGGTGGCTCTCAATATGAAGATGTCAAAAATGCAAATCAAAATGTTGATGGGTTAATGAAGAAGGCAAACTAAATCCCAATAGTGCATCTAGAGTGCATATGGAGATATCGAAAAATAAGCTTTGATAGTAAAATAACTAAGGGAGGGTGATAACTTAGATGCAATGACCACATATATTTGCTAGGACGGAATAGATAAGAAAAGGGAAGGTGGTGGAAATGATGTTGAAACTTAATGATAAAAGGAAAAATGAAGAATTAGAAACCCCCAAACACCATCCACCACTCCACCGGACCTAGCATTGAAGGCAACAAATTTGGCTTTATGGAAAGAAATTGAAGCTTTGAGAATAATGGTAGATGAACTATAACTAAACACCCACAAGAACTAAAACACCTTTCAATGATTAGGAATCAAGATAGAAATGCACAGTTAGACAATCAATGACACGTATCACAAAACCAAGGAAAACAAAAGACTATCCAAACCTTGGAAATACTTGGCTCGAAAGTATTGAGCTACAAAATCAACACTTCACATAACACATAAAATATTGGTAAGAATATCATTCTCGAGAAGAGAGGGGGGCATGTCTAGAGAGGGGAGAGATTGGACAAGAAACCGCAATGATTGACAAAATGAAGACGAAGTTGGTCAGGGCCAAAGGAGAAAAAGCTAAGTTGAAAAAACAACTCAAACATACCCTAGCTTGTGCAAAGGTAGGGAACACTCAATAGGGGTGTGTAGGGCAAGAAAGATGTTTACACCCAAGGAGATGAGGTGTATTATCCTAGATGGACATGAACAATAATGCAAGGCCAAGAACATTATAATCAAAGAAGTGAGGGAAAAATGAGAATGAAGACACACCAAGAAGAATGGTAGGTTTCTAGAGATATATCATAGGGAGGGAAATCCAAATATAGATAGAAAAAAGGGTGAGCAAATGGAAGGGGGGAAAATGTATAGAAAAGTTATTGAAGGCCACACTCTAAAACAAACAAGACATAACTCAAAACCTACAAGAAAAAAGGAGTTTGAAGGGGTCCAAATGGTTTGTTGATGAGGATCTCACACCATCCAATAAGAGGAAATAAGGAAAAATTGGGCCTTAGTGAAGGAAATGAACCAAGGAAAGTGGGCCATCCTTTGGAACGATAAAACCAAGGTCAAAGAATCTAGAGGAACAATTTAAAAATAGGGGTAACGTGACTCATGTGACCTAAAAAAGATTAAAAGTAATGATATGGAATCACAGAGGATAGTCTTGGAGGAGGGGTCATAGTTTAGGGCCACTAGCAAAAGGAAAAATTATCATAGTATCAATTGAAACTCATGAATACAAAGGTCACAAAACTCTGGAAATTCATGGACACAAAATATGTTGAGCTTGAAACCAGGTATCAAGTAATCATGAAGGACATGGGGGATTCCCTATATTTGAGGGAGGAGTGGTAATGATCCACAAACATTAGGCATGTGGGTCGTCTATCTCTCCAACATGGATCTTCACCACATAATTAAAATGTAATGTCTCTACAATTCTCTATTAGGTTGAGTTCGAGTTGCTTCAATCATTGTTCATTCACTAATATGAATTCTATATTTAGATTTAGTTTCAATGCTTGTTTTTTTGTTGTGGTGTTAATTCCCAACCAAGGATTCAAGTGCACTCTCTTTAAATGCTAGCAAAATATGGCACTTTGAATGTCTAAAGGTTTAAACCCATCTCTTGTATCAATAACACACCCAACTCAAAATCTACTTACAAGCAATTAACAAGGTGCATCACTCCTTTTTCTTTTGTTGGCATTGCTATTGCTACAACCCCAAGTCATTATATATTAATATATCCACACATTATTAAAGGATGACATCTCATTAAAGAATGGTTGTAGGTAAATCATTGGGCATAATGTAATGCTTGTAAACATGGATGTATGATGTTTGAATAAACCATACTATTGCTATTGTTACATTTTGTATACAATTGGATTGAGAAAATCAAAGGAATGGCTTGAACCAATCCAAAGGATCGTTGTTGGCATAAAACATTTCTTGTGGGATTCTAGGTGAATGACATATACAATTGGATTAAGAAAATCAAAGGAATGGCTTGAACCAATCCAAAGGATTGTTGTTGGCATAAAACATTGCTTGTGGGCTTCTAGGTGAATGGTTATAGATAATTACCAAAGTTTACATAGCAAGAAATTACCACCAAACAAGTAAACAACTAATTGGGTTATGGAAACCAACCAATCATCTAAGCAATGGAGGTATCACTATGTATACAAACCAACTTTGCAATTAAATATATTTGAGTGTTGTGGGTAATCGCATGGATGAACAATTTTTTTTATAGATCAAGGAATTAACAACACATGATTTGCTTAAGTAGGTGCACAATTTCTCCCATGAATCCAACATCTAGCGTATGTGGTGGAACATTGATTTCTAGTAGTGTGGATTGTGAAAATTCCAAGTCTAGGTGACTAAAGTTCTTATGACCTCAATTAACTAAATAATTGTTGAATTTTAATGCGGAAATAAATTTTAGACCATAGCATCAACCACACAATAGATGAAAATTAAATAATGGAAGCAAAAAAAACAATTTCACACATACACATGTAATTACTCCTTCAAAAAACTTACAAAGAAACCTCCACACGCTTCCCAAAAAATAACATTGCACAATTACTGAAATCATTGTAAGGTCTACCTTACAGAGCCTCATATAATAAACACGTTCTAATCTCCTACTGAAATTACTACAACTTAGTTTAGAATTTTCTTTCATGATTTTTCTATACCAGGAAAATAAAACAACAACATAATAAAAACATAATTTAATAAAATACATAGAATGCTTACCTCAACCTGTAGATTAATTGATTTAGTCCATTTTATGCTTATTGATGATCATGCCCAACTGCCCAAACTGAATATTAACCTCCCAACCAACTAGGAACAACCTCTCCGGCTCCCTAGCTCCAGGAATCCTTGCGGTTTCCTGGCCTCCGAGCCCAAAATTCCTAACAACAGCAGTGCCCTGTGAGAGTTCCCCAAAACAATTCTTCCAATTTCCTCCTCCTCCTTCATCTTTCAAAAATTCTCAAACCAAAATGAAAATGAGATCCCCTTCCAAGTCCTCCCCTCCTTTCTTATCCTTCTCTCTCAAGTCCCCCTCATTAAATCCCCAACAACCTTATCCCTCCATTAATTCCCCAACAGCCTTATCCCCCCATTAATTACTTCACCCACTTTTTAATAATAAAATAATAAAAGACTCATTTACTATATTTTAATAATTAGTTAAATTCAAATTTAAAAATAATGATAAAAATTAATCAATTTGGGTTGTTACATACACCCACCCTTCAAGAAACTTCATCTCGAAGTAACGACACATGATTCATACAAGGGTAACGACACATGATTCATACATCTACATCAAATAAGCAATATCATCAATTTAAAACACTTACACGTACTAGTGTACATGTGCAAGGCATACATGTGTAGCTAGCACATACAGAACTCGTACATGTACTAATGAAAATAATTATCACACCTAAAGTAATTCTTGGGCTCGGGGGCCAGGAAACCGCAAGGATTCCTGGAGCTAGGGAGTCAGAGAGGTTGTTCCTAGTTGGATGAGAGGTTAATATTCAGTTTGGGAAGTTGGACATGATCATCAACAAGCATAAAAGGGACTAAATCAATTAATCTACAGGTTGAGGTAAGCATTCTATGTATTTTATTATGTTATGTTTTTATTATGTTGTTGTTTTATTTTCCTGGTATAGAAAAATCATGAAAGAAAATTTTAAACGAAGTTGCAATAATTTCAGTAGGAGATTAGAACATGTTTATTATATGAGGCTCTGTAAGGTAGACCTTACAATCACCTTGAACTTGAGCTTCTACATGTTGCTTGAGAGCTAAACTTGCTGAGAAAACCTAGAAACAACAGTTATCTGCTATATTGACTGTACAAATATAGTACAACATTGATGTAAAGATTCATGTGGTTTTGTATGTACATATGTATGGAATTTTGTATGACTATACAAAACTATGTGTTGCCTAGAAACACCTATTTCCTGGTTGCCTGCAATCTCTCTCTCTCTCTCTCAACTTGTTCAACTGCTCATGTGTTCTTGTGTGTTTCAATTCTCTATCTTGACATGTATKTATAGTTTTAGTTGAGACCAAAACCCTAATCTATTTATGATAATACTCCTAGTCTAAGTCATGCATGCATGAAATACACTTTTTAGACTCAACTACTAAAAATAAGACTTTCACTTTTTAACTAAAGTGAATTACTAAATAGAATTACATTTCAAAAATATCTTGAACTGCTTCTTGCATTTTCATATGGAACTTGTGCGAGAGTTCATGTCTAAGCTATAATTCTCAACCCCTGCTGAGTCTTAGTGAGGAATGAATTCTGCACCAATCCAAGTATGTCTTTGAATGCCTCAAACTTCCCTTTTGCTAAGGGTTTGGTGTTAGGGACCTAACCTCCCTAACCCCTCACGTAGGTAGAATAATATATTTTCCATTTAATAAAGGCCAATATTAATAAGGCCTAGTAACAAGGAAGAATGAGTCAAATGTAAGAAGACCTAATAGAAGCTTCCGCTTCTAGAAGATCTTCCTCTGGATTGTTCTTTTGGTAGATAGATTTAGTATAAATAGGAGTCAAGGGCATGAGAAGTTTTGTCTTGGAGATTATTGTAATAAAGCTCTACTCTTTTGGAGGTCTCCCCCTCGAAGAGGCAAGTGAACATTGCTATCATTAATGAAAGTTCTCTTTCTGATGTTATTCTGGTATTATTATGATATTGATCTGGTTATATCATTGTTGTTCTTCCATTTCTTTCTAAATATTTTTGTTCTCATACTATAGTATATCTGAAATATTGCAAGTGGTATCAAAGCACTTTCCTCAATTGAAAATTGTGGGTTATTTTTTCCAGGGTAGAGACGTATTCTGATGTATTAAAGCTACAAAGATATGTCATTCAACGCATAAATCCACGGTCGAGGAAGCATACATGCAGGAACTACAAGTGTTACTTAAGCACACATTGTTGGCCACCCTTGTAACCCCTGTTGGTATCCCTTCGAGTGGTAGCACATCAGACAACACATGTATATGGATCGACCTAGATATCCTTAATCCCTTCGCAGATAAATCGATCAACCTTCTGACTGTTATAGTGCCACCGAAAACAACACTCGTGAAGATACTCTATAGTACATGGGTAGTCAAGTAGTACGGCTAAGGGCACAGTCTAACCTCCTTAGTTGGTTCCCTGAGATATTGGGTCGATTACTACTGTTGGACCCCACACATATATCAAAGAGCTATAGCACAGGGAAAACCATTGTCTGTAGAAATCCTGAATACCCTAACCCTTGGGATGGAAACAAAAATAGAACAGACAAGGTCTATTGCCACACAACTGTGCCTCCTGCATTCTGGTTACGAAATTACTACACATTTCTTCATGTTAAGAATTTGGGAATTTCAACACTGGATCCTCTTGGCACCATTATTTGATCCCTGTCCCATTGGATTCCTCTCTTTGCCCTGATCATAGTCATACCTATCATTTTTTAGTAAAAAAAAAATCTTGTGGACCTGAACCCCTTCTAACCCCCTTATTTGGGCCTTACCCCATTGGTTTCCCTTCGTCCCCTTGATCGTTGTGATACCCTTCACCCATAACCCCTTTTCTATGTGGTCCCACCCATCCCTTTCCATTTTCCCCCTTCATCATGGCCCACACCCGTAGCCAAGACTTGGAAGCCCGCTTCAATTCCTTGTCCTCTACTTTCACAGAGACCTAGCAGGAAGTGCATTAGCTCAGTGCCAATATTGCCACCATCAATAAAAACATGCATTCCTCCATAGACACAAAAATAGAAACCATCAAACATGACCTCTCTACCCATCTTGCATCCTTCACTAGCATGATTTGCGCCAAGATGAATATCCCTGCAAACCTTACCTCTTCTGACCCACCTTTGCACCCTAAAAGTGAGACTTCCTCCAATTCCTAGAATTTTCAGCCCCATCACTTTCAGTGTGACCTACACCTTCCGTGTGTGGATGTGAACAAATTTGATGGCTTAGATCCCACCGGCTGGGTAACTTAAATGGAACATTATTTCTCTTTGTATGACATTATAGGTGAGTTTGCCAAACTCCGGTATGGTGTTCTCCATATAGATCAAGAATGTTGGCAATGGAGAAAAAATTCCCGCCAAGGGTATGTGGCTTGGACACAATTTGTTTCAAAGATTTATGAATTATTTGACACTAACACCAACCATTTAGGTCGTTTGACAAAGTTGAAACAATATGGCACAGTGGAAGACTTTATAGCTTCTTTTGAGCGACTGGATTTCCGCACAGAGGGCATGTATAATGTTTTTTTCCCGAGAATTATTTACTAGTGGCCTCGAGGATGAGATCCATGCCCACATCCTCATGGCTCACCCTCAAAGTAGGGTGGAAGCTACTAAAATAGTTAAGGAAGCAAAACAAGTTGTCTCTTATCAAACCAAAAAACCCTCCTTCATCCCTCGCCCTAAACCAATCACTCCCTCTCCTCCTTCCAATCCACTAAAGATCCATAAATTGACCCGGATAGAAATGGTTGAATGCCAACTCAAGGGTCTTTGTTATAATTGTGATGAAAAATATTTTCCTAGGCACAAGTGTAAGAAACAAAATATTTTTATGGCCATCTTTGAGGATGTTTCTGAAGAATATGTTGAGGCTCTTGTGGTGGTTGAGTCACCTGAGCCCATTAACATTACTCAACCTTTCGACCCTCCAAAAGTTGCACTGATCATTTCCATGAATTCTCTCACTGGTTTCTCTGCTCCCCAAACCCTCAAGCTAATTGGTTACATTAAGCATCGAAAGGTCATCATCCTAGTTGATAGTGGAAGCACCCATAATTTTCTTCATCACCACATTGCCAAAGAAACTAATTGTTATCTTCGAGCAGTCAACAACTTTCAAATCATGATTGCCAATGGCGAGTCCATGAAATGTGGGGGGTGTTGTGAAAATGTGCATCTCCAAATTGGTCAGTACCACATGAAATCTCATATGTTTTCTATCGACATGGGTGGTTGTGATATTGTATTGGGTTTTGAATGGCTAAGGAATATGGGCCCCATTCTCATGAATTTTAAGGAATTAACCATGCAATTCAACGAAGAGGGCCAACAATATAAGTTCCAAGGCATCACAACAGGTTCCCCTGAGATCATCAGTTCCCATTGCATGGAAAAGCTCCTCAAAAAAGGTAATTATGGCATAATTGTACAACTCCATTCCATTCACATCACTGAGACACCCTTTGTGCCTCTTGACCTCCAATCCATCCTCTCCAAACATCAAGTTGTTTTTTCCACTCCCAGGGACTTCCTCCTTCCCATGGTGTTCATGATCATTCCATTCCCCTTGTCCCTGGCATCCTTCCTCCCAATGTTTGTCCCTATCGTGTTCCCTTTTCCTAGAAAAATGAAATTGAGATTTTTTTTTTAAGAATTTCTTGCCTCAGGTGTTATCCGTCCTAGTACTAGCCCATATTATTCTCTTGTGGTCATGGTACTTAAGAAAGAAGGATCTTGGTGCATGTGTCCTAACTTTCGTGCCCTCAACAAACTCATCATCAAAGACAAATTTCTCATTCCTGTCATTGATGATCTCTTGGATGAATTAAGTGGTTCCCAGTTCTTTACTAAAATTGATCTTCATTCTGGCTACCACCAGATACATATGAAAGAGGTTGACATTCCTAAGAATGTATTTCGAACTCATGAGGGCCACTATGAATTCTTGGTCATGCCCTTTGGCTTGTGTAATGCTCCCTCCACTTTTCAAAGCCTCACGAATCATGTTTTTTGTCCTTTTCTGTGTCATTTTGTCTTAGTTTTCTTTGATGATATTCTCATCTATAGTAAAACCTAGACAACCCATCTTGCTCATGTGGATCAAGTTCTTCATCTACTCTCTCAACACCAACTTTTCCTCAAATAATCTAAATGTGCTTTTCGGACCTCAAAAGTCAAGTACTTGGTTTGTATTGTTGGAAAGGAAGGTTTCATGGTGGATCCTAAGAAGATTGAAGCTATGCAGGATTGGCTTCACCCCAAGACTCTCAAAATCTTGCATGGTTTTCTAGGATTAACAAGCTATTATTGCAAGTTTGTTAAGAATTATGGAAAGATTCTGACGCCTCTCACTATTCTCCTTAAAAATAATTCTTTCACTTGGACTTTCGTTGATCCAGGTGGATATCGATGGCCACCCACCTATTCCAACTGGCTCATCTTGGCAGTTTGACAGTTTTTTCCTAGTTTTCAGGTCTTGAACTTCTGGGGCCATTTTGAGGCCCTAAACAACATTTTTAGGCATTTCCATAGTCAAACTGTAGATAGATTCAAATTTTGACAGCATAATGTGTATTCCTTGGATAAACCTTTTGAAGGGGCCCACATGACTTTTGGCACTTCATATCCTAGGGTTAGGTTTTTGGATGTCTAGGGTTTTGACATTCATGTTTATTGTAAAAATGATTTTAGAGCCTCATTGTACTCATCTTCTTGCAAATGAACACAACTATCACATCTCTTCTCAGAGATAAGCCGCCACCATTCTAGCAAGCTTGTTTTTAGTCTACATTTTATAGTTTCAACATATTTATTTATTGAATAGAAGCCAGTTTTATTGTATCTCTGTTATTTTTCATTGTGTCTTTGTGTTAATAATAATAATATGGCCCGCAGGGGTGTAGACCGATTGGCAATTGCCGTGTAAATGGAAGGAACTATGTAAAATGAGGTCTCAAGGTCGATTCTCACCCCGATTTACTTGGAGGGCGTGCTTGCGGGCTGTGCGTTTCTCCCTAGGGGTTATAAGGCAGCCGGCAGGATTCGACCCCGTGTCACGCGAG